>PVHP010048513.1:0-12495 GCA_004024765.1 Zapus hudsonius
ACCCAAAGATCTTTCTTTCTGTGCCATCTCCATCTGCTCACACCAGCCCATCTTTATGTCAAGCAACCCTGCACAGGTTCCCAGGACACAGGCAGGCAGAACGCAGCAAGCCTCTCACTCAAACTGCTTCTGGCACAGTCCTGACAAAGTTCTTTCTCCCCCTCGTAAGCCAAACCTCACAGTCCATAGTTCTCAGTACATTCAGGTCTTTTAACTCTGACCAGAATGGTCCATCACACTGTACTTACAGCACTGCAAGGCACCTCATAGGACGAGGTTTCCAATCCGTCCATATTCCTCCTGCAGATCACTTCCAAAATGCCAAAGTCACAGAATCAGGGTTCTAGCAGCAACAGATGACCCCACATCCTTGTACCAAAACTGTTGCGGTCATCATTCTAGTTGCGCTATGCAAAATACCATAAGAATAATTAAAACAAAACTAGTAGCAATACTATATTTTGCCAGCCGACTAGTAAATTGTTAGATTTTTTTTTCATTATCATCAGACTTAATCCCTCAATCTCATCTTTAATCAGCTGTAAAGTGTACTCCAGGTATAAACAGGGTGAGGAATTATGAGTCTAAACATTTTTGAAAGAGTGAAAGTGGACCATCTTCATCAGTGAAATTTTTTCATAATAAAGTACTTAATATGTATCCACATAATCAGTGGTAAATATGATGCAAAAAGTCTAATTAATTGGTTGGTTAGGAAGATCACTTTGAAAAGAAAATTTTCTATTTAATATACAAACAGAAATCTGACACTTCCTGAAAGAAATTGCAAAGCAGACCCAATGTCACTGAGTTACCTTCATCCTGTATATTTTCTGCAAGCCCAGGACAGAAGTGACAGACAAGGCCCTCATTAATCCCAGAAATTAGCTGAACTGTTAAAGGGGTATGTCTATTGAGTTATTTTAAATGCAATTAATATATTCATAATTGTATAAATAGCAACCACAATAACAAATTCCTAAAGATTGAGACCTTCACGGGCAGAGAACAAAATACAGAAATTATAATCTGTTTCCTTGAGGGAGAAATAAGGTAATTTTATTTTTAGATAGCCATCTAGACATGGGCCCAGAATTAGTGTCTGCCTAGTCAGTCTCATCCATCAGGGATAGTGTCCTTTACTCAGGCATACTGGGCTCTTTTGAGGGCCAGCCTCCTGAGTCCAAGCCAATCACCTCTTTCTCAGAACTCACCCGAGTCTGAGGACGACAAATTATAAAGGAGATTAATAAGGTGTGCCATGCCTTCTTCTGTGCTGTTCATGTCTTCTGATGACTAAACCCTCAAGTCTCTGCTTTGGAAAACCTTCGCCCATTTCAGCCTGGCTGGACTGAGATTGGAGTAGGGAACCCTCTAAGGAACTGATTTTTTAGTTATTTATTTTCCAAATGTGAAGGCGAAAAGCTTACATCATTTTGTTCCACTTTCCACCTGTGTGTGTGTGTATGTTTCTGTAAGTTCTACCCCAGAAATTATTCAATTTCCCTAGAAAGCTTCCCATATGGACTGTTGCCTTCCAAGTGGCGAAATCTCCCTGTACTTCCTCCTTTTCCTTCTCTTGATCTAACAGATTCTCTCTAAAACTGTGGTCTGTGGATTCCAGTTCTTTGCATTCATAAAATGAGAATCCAGGGATACACCACATATATTGGTGTGTTGTTATGTATGTTGGTGCATTGGTGAGGAATCCCAAAATTCCCATTTCACCCTGATTTATAAAACTGCATCAATACTAGATGAGAGTCAAGGATATCTTTACTTTTCATATCTGGAACACTTTTTGCAAAAAAAATAGAATTCAAAACTATAAATACAATTGAATTTATGTGATTTTTAAAAATATATATTATGAATAAGTATATACATTGTATGAGCAAATCTTGTGAGGGTGTCCCCATTGTGTGATTGAAACTCAGAAGAAATGGATTGAGCCTTATAAAGAGATCACTTTATTAAAAAATTTAGGTTAGTCAGACACAACTGCTAAACTATTTTTAGGCTTCGATTGGGTTGATCTCCATAATGAACAGTTAAATTATATTTAATTATCTGATAATGAAAGTAAAAGTATATTGTTTTAGTTTATAAAATTAATATGTAACTAAGATGAATCTTAGTGGAATACTAATCAAGAATCTATTTTAACCACTTGATATGAATATGCTGTATTCAAAGGGTATCTCCCCAAGGCAATAATACACTTTTTAAAAGAATCAGTAATTCTGTTATTGTAATTCTGCTAATGTAATTTGCTTTAGTTTGTAGTTTGCTATGGATTTATTGAATATTTAGACAGCTGCAATTTACCCAAGACAGAAAAAAAGAGCTATAAAAATAATTACAAGTGTTGTAATGTTACTACTTTATAAAACACAGAGAGGAGATTGTAAGGGTTATTACAAATAAAAACTAAGAAACAAACTCTCCCTAGTGAAAATGAAGAAATCCAATGCCTTGTCCTTTTCTTAGAATACTCTGTTTAGAACATTTAAATTCCTTCTCTGCTTCTTTCAAATGTATATAAGTCTTTTAAATAGCTAAATAAGATTATTATCAGCTCTCTGACCTATGAATGATTCTCTGAAGTTCTAATGACCCACCTCTTGGCTAAAAAAAGCTTTAGTAGAAAGGAAGGGAAAGGAATGTGACTTAGTAATCCTCTGATTCCAAATTGGAAAACTACTTGTTTTAAAGATAGATGGTGGATATTTAGTTTCTCTTTATATGAAGTCATTTAGCTTTCACGGGTAATCATTCAGTTTTACAAGTGATATTATGAATAATGGTGCCACCAAGTTTTTTTCCTTAAGAACTAGTAATGTATTTTATAAGGAGAGCATGCATGGAATATCATGGAATGTCATGTTCCCCATGTAGGGACTGATTCGGTCTTGATATCCTTTGAGGATCTTTGTATTCTCTTGTAATGATTATGTCATAGTAACATTTGTTTTCTTTATCTCTTGTATCTATGGAGACAATTTTAAGATTGGGGATTAAATTTGTTTGTAATTATGTTCCCTTTAACAGTTCTTCAATGGGAAGTTGTATACATATAAGAGTTTAGCATCAGAGATGTGTTTCTAACCACAAACATCCTGTATAAGGTCATACACACTGACATGCCCAGATTGATATGCACATTTGGGTTGTGTCTGAGGTCTACAGAGCCTTTCTTGGCTCTTGGTTGGGTTTTTAACCTCGTAATTAATGTGGTATGCTCATGATCACATGAAATTTCTCCAGAGTCAATGCCTATCATATTCTTGTCTTATAAGTTTAAAGAATGAAATCCACAGACCAGAGGGTCTAGCTTCTAAAGGTTTTATTAAGAATCCAAGAGAAAGAAAAAACGACTGTGGTAGTTTGAATGAATGTTCCCCAATAGATTCAACAGTTTATCAGTTTTTCTCCAGCTTCCTGGCTGGAGGAGGTGTCACCTTGGCCTGACCTAATAGGCTCCAGCCCGAAAGTATTTCTGAGGTGGATATGTTATTTCAGCAATACGTCTGCAAAGAGCAGTCTGAGCTCAGGGTTGGAGGTTCTGCTGCTTGCCAGTTAGAGTTGGAATGTGCTGGCTGGAGGTGCTGGTTAGGTTTCTCTGTCTGCTTGGTTCTGTGAAAGGGAACCAGCCTCTTTCAACATCCTGAAACTTTCCCTGGATCTATTAATTCAAAGAATAGTTTCCTCCCCAAAATTATGCCTGGTTTGGAGATCCATCCAAGCAGTTTGTGGCTGACTACAACAGATTAGTACCAGAATATGGAGTGATTGCTGAAATGAATCTGATCATGTGGATTTTGGTCTTCTTGAACTTGTATGCTGGAGGAACAGACATAGACTTGGTAATTGCAACTGAAGATGTCTTCCAGAAATGTAAGCCAAGTTTTATGGACTTTTCTGGTGATAGCTTGGAAATGCTCAGTACAGAGAGAATTGCATTTGGAGGCTTGGTTTATGAACTTTTCTAAGGGGAAGGAGAGACTACAGAAAGCTGTGTTCCTGAACCAAGGAGTGATGTGTCCTACTGCCCATGCCCAGAGAGTTTGACCAAGGTTAAATTTAATAATGGACTATTGTGCTTGGCTATTGATATGGAACTGAGAATTTAAGATTGAAAGCTGGAAAAACCTCAAAGTAAGTTTAACTTACTGGCACAGAGATTGGCTTTTGATTATGACTCAATTGTATTACTTTGGAACAATAGAGAGATGCACCATAGCCATTAGGCTGTCATGGGGGGGACCTTACCCTGTCTGTCTTCTAGGCTGTGTGTGTGAGAGAAGAGGGCTGGACTTTGTTTCAGTGACTTTTAAGACCCTAGACAGGTAAGTCAGTGAGATAGCTGGTTGGTCCATATCTGACCAAATAGTTTTAGCACCTAGGTTTGAACTCTAGATAGAGACACCTCCCACTTTAAGGGGGGGGGGGTCTACGGAACTTGCCTGAAGGAGACAGCTGTCACAATCCCCCATCTTAAGAAATAATTTAACTGCTGTTAGGGTATTGAGGTGTACAGTTGAAAAAAAATCACCAGAAAAAAGTATATACTTTCTTAAGAAAAAAAGAAAATCAAACAAGAATACCCAGAAGAATATCCATTTTTATCCTGCAGGAGGCAGGGCAAGGCTCCTACTGGGGTGGGCTTAAGGAGGAGCTTGGCAACATTGTATGGGGTATCTCTCCTAAACTCACATATCCCTCCCCTTGAGTACACCCCAACTGCTTTTGGGAAATGTGGATGATGAAGTCTGTTATCTATTTCCTGCTGAATAAAACCTAAAGTTATGGCAGTCAGGGGCATCTCTCAGAGAGGACAGCATCCCTACCTAAGGCCCATGAGAGAGACCCATTAATCATACATCACATTTTCAAGACTTTTCCTGCCTAATATTGTGAGGCAAGAAGTGAAGTATCTCTCCCAGAAGTGAGGAGTATTTCATTCTTATAGGGAGTCCAGTGTATAATTTTTCTCATATGAAGATCATTATCTGAGCTCGAGACTGTTCAGTATAGATGGTGTTGGATTGCTGTCCACCATGAAAACTTGAGATCCGTCCCCAGAATTGTTCATTGAATGGCATCATAGTATCTGATATGGTCTGAAACTGTTCCTATATGGCTTGTGAGGCAGATGACATACATTAACAAAGTTGTTAAGAAGAGATATACACAGTATTTACCCTTAATAATAGCACACATGCCACCTTGGGAATCCATGAGGATGTTTAGAGCCCTGTGATTTTTTTTTTCATTATTTGAATTTTAGTATTAAGAAGGGAAATTCCCTCAGTGGTATCCTTTAAAGTTTTTTGAATATATTTGGTGAGAGTTTTATGTAACAGATTATATCTTTTAACCTAATGGATAAAAAAACAGACTAGATGGATACCATTGGAAAATGTTCCTAGTCCATCTGTGTTTAAAAACTGGCAAATTAGCTGGGCATGTTAAAGTGTTTACCATGTCTTACTTGCATCTAGGGAAATCTCATAGTACATCTTCCACTCTATGCTGGGGAAAGCCAGGGACAGACCATTTTGATGGTTGCAGGCTTATGACAGAGCCAACAAGTCTTAAAGCCTTGTTTATTTATTTATTTTTATTTTGGAATGTTGTTGTTATAACCTTTATCTTTGGTTATATATTTTCCTCTGAGTGTTTTAAGATCCAATAGGCAGCCAAGATTCAAACTAATGTATGCTTTTTGGGGGGTCACTAATGGCTCCCCAAGGCACATTTTGGGGACCTGAGAGGAGCACTATGGCTTTTACAGCACTGGTGCCAGTTAGGATGAGTTCAGGCTATGCTGATCTTGGCTTTCCATTTCCTCGAAAGCCTGGAGGACTAGTTTGTCCTCAGTTGTGACTCTCCTGTTCTAGACTGTACTGATTTTGTTTCTAAGACTCTGTGTCTTCCCTGATAAGAAAGGCAGGCTATCAGAGAGTCAGTGTGAAAACTTTGTCCTCAATGCTGACTCTCCTGTTAAGGAGTGTTCCTCCATCTTCTGTGGCCTCATGACATGGGAGTAGATGAAAAAATATTTGCCTATTTTGTTTCATGACTCCAATTGAATTTGGCTTTTACATAGATAGTTAGAACACTCAGAAAGTAATTTGTATCCACATTGTAGGATAGAATATCTATATTGACATCAATACCTAGTTGAAGACTGGCATAACCTTTAGTCTATTTTGTCAAATTTTGATTTACATATTTTGGAACAGTATAGGCCATAACTGAAGTATGAAAGTAGACTAATCTTATTTTTCAAATACCTCATGACTATCAATACAGACAGAAAATATTGTTAGTTTTGAAAACAATATATTTAGCAATAAATCCAAATAATTTGCTCTTACCTGGAAGTCATCCAGAACAGACAATTAGGACAGCTTAAGTCTTAACATCTATGTTTGAAAACATACCAATTACCCAGAAGAGTTTGGAAACTCATTTGCAGATTCTGAAATAATTTTTCTCAGATGAAGACCATTATCTGAGCTTGAGGCTGTACCCTGAAGCTTGGAATATATCTTAAAGAATTACTTATTTAGAGGCAATATATCTGAGATATTGAACATAAGACAATTGTTTTAAAATGAAATCCTAATTGAGACTCTGTGATTACCCAAAATAGAGCAAAGTCTGGTCATTATTGAATTAGAACAGCTGAGTTCTAATATAACCCTTGGTAAATCTGTTTTTGAAAGAGAAAACATTTGAAAACCAATGTTGTCAGCTTAACCTTGGATATTAATTAATCTGATATACAGTAGAGATCCTTATTAACATAAGACAATTTTATGTTTTACCCATTACTTAAATTTGATAAAGCTTAAATAAGCTATACCAAAATATTCTACCTAACTGGAAGATAGAAACCACAATGGCTGAAATTAATATTTTAAGTTACATAAGTCTGATGATTACCATTTGATAAAATTAGCATGGACAAATAAAATAAGTCATTTTTAAAACCACAATGTCTTTAGTTATAAGAACTTTATTTTTGAAAATTAACATTAGTAAGCAAACTTTTATTTAAAAAAAAAAACTCAGTTTTTCCAATAATTAAGAAATAAAAAAATTTAGCCAGCTTGGATGAGTACCTTAAAGAGTTCTGTATTTTTATAATCTTTAAACCATAAAAAATTTACTATTTGTGAGCTCTTGATGACCTTAACAATAAAACTTAGTTGTGTTTCCCCAACTATTTAAAACCTTAGCATATACAATAGGGTCTTTGAAGGGCCTGGAATTTATGGAAACTTAGCAAAGTTTCCATAAATATGTCCCCCTCTATCCACAAATGAAGTAGTCTTTGGAGGTGTCTTCTTTTCTTGGAGGGAGTCTCTTCCTTAAGCAACATTTTCTGTTGATTACATCTATTTTTTAATCTTCCTCATTTTATTTTATTTTATTTTATTCTGTCTTCTAATTACAATAAAAACATAAGTTTTACTCAAAGCAGGTGTCTTAAGCTCTTGGATCGTTTAGCCACCACTTTTTAAAAATATTTTATTTATTCATTTTCAAGCAGAGAGAGAGAGAGAGAGAGAGAGAGAGAGAGAGAGAGAGAGAGAGAGAGAGAGAGAGAGAGAGAGAGAGAGAACCAGAGAACCAGGGGCCTTAGACACTGGTGCCAAGTGCCTTAACCCCTGAGCCATTTCTCCAGCCCAGCCACCACTTTTTGTAAATGTGTCCTTGAGCCTTTAAAGAAAAGTGGCTTGTTATTTATTCTCCCTATCTACACAGCATATAAAATTGCTTTGTGTTAAGTGGAGACTTTGTTCTGTATTGGAAGCTGAATGTCCCACCTGAAAGAGCATGGAGAAAGAGGAGTAGAATGTGCTCCATTCTGGCTCTCATCTCTGCTGTGAGGAAGGGCATCTCTTTAGAACTGGATTTGGGACTAGAGATTTGGTGTGTCCTTTGTACAGGAGCCTGGAGGTGGTAGAGATCAGCCTTGGTGCCCTGGAGGTTTTCCAGAATCAGAGGCCTGCAGTGGAAAGTGAAAATAGGTTTTCTGCCTCTGTTTAGGTAAAAAGGCAAAAGTAAAAGAAATTGTTTTGCTGTTTTTCTTGGCTCAGATAAAAGGGTTTCTGTATTACCTGGGGGAAGCCTTTCATTCAGCCTGAGGGAATCTCTCTGCCGCCCATTGTCTTTAGCTTCAGGCAGCAGACCTTGGGGGAAGGGAAAAACCTGCTTTACTTTTCTGTCCCCAAAAGTTACAGAAAGTTGTGACAAAAAGTTCCAAAAAGATCTTCTGGAATTTTTCTTGGTAGCCAACATGCACTGACTATGTAACAAGGGAGCTAGAGATTAGATTTTAAAGAGTATCCAGCTACTTCCAGTGCACTTCATAACTTAAGGAGTGCCTGAATTCTTGTCTATAAAGTTAAAGAATTAAAATTACAGACCACCAGAAGATAAGGTATAATGGGAGACTTTACTCAAAAGAAAATGGGAAGTTACATTTCCAGCCACTAGAGAGGAGAGAACATGTATGGGAGACATTTTAGCCAAAATCTATGCTGCTCATCCAAACAAGCAGAAAAAGGAAAGATAACAAAAGGTCCCAATCATAAGAAACAGAGAATTGGGGAATTCGGGATAACAACACATTGTTTGCCCACTAAATAATGTAACTCATTATGGACAATAAATATATATTAAAAAAAAAAAGAAACAGAGGTTCATGTGGGAAAGAAATCCAGACTAACTACTATGGTGAGGGAACTTTACCCAATCCTTCTTCTAGGCAATGTGTGTGAGAGAAGAGGGCTGGACTTTGTTTCAGTGACTTTAAAGACCTGGCAAACTGTCAGAGAGACAGCTGGTTGGTCTATACCTGACCAATCAGTTTTAGCACCTAGGGTTGAACTAGACACTCCCACTCAAGGGGAAGGTGTCTATGGAACTTGCCTGAAGAGTTAACTATAATAAAGCCATTGGAAGGTGGACCATGGTTTGCAATGGAGACCCAAAGATATTTTGAATATATCAGGTCTGTTCAAGGCCTACCATGGAGCAAGGTTGGCTCTGGAATGTTTCAAACTAAATTGAAGAAACAAATGACAGAGGATAGAGAAAGCAAAATCTTAGGAGAGATTGCCCAGGTCTACAGGCAACTAGGGTACATGGTGTGGAGGAGTGTGATTGTTTGGTATGAGATTTTTGGTTTGGTGCTCAGATACACATGACTCATAATGTAGGGTGGGCAGGCTGTCATTAGATCAACGAAAACACCAGAGCAATCTCAAATGAGATTAAACAACTTTTGGTTCATATCAATTCTACTGAATATGTTGGAGAAAGGAAGCATATTTTGGGAGAACCTACTAAGAGATGCAGAGAGGAAGACACCAACAAGAGCAGGCTTCATGTAAAGGAATGGAATCCAAGACTCAACTGATGCAAATGCTGAAAGTCCAGGGGATTAGATTCCAAGAAAATCCAGATCTCTAGTCTTGTGAAAGTCAATTTAGGTCTTTGTCCAAGTTAACAACAACAAAAATAAAATAAAATAAAATAAAAAAAGGAAAACTGAGTCAGAAAAGGATAACTTCTAAATTATAAAATTTATTTTAGTGAAAGTTAGGATCCAGAGGGAATGGTAGCAGGGAATATAAGGTTCAATTTTCCAGTACCCACATAAACCAGAGCCACAAGGTGATGACCCTGGTACTCTCTCTCTCTCTCTCACTTTCTCTCACTGTCTCTCTATCTCTGCTTGAAAATGAATAATTAAAATATTTTTAAAAAGAATGTGGAATAAAGCCAGGCATGGCAGCACACAACTTTAACCCTAGCATGGGCATGGTGGCACATACCTTTAATCCCAACACACCTTTAATCCCAGGAGGCAGAGGTAGTAGCTGATAAAGCCTTGATCCTGTTTGTTGGTACTTTGCTCTCCTGTACAATGCAGCCTCCAGTTATAAAAGGGTTTTGGGTGCTGGAGTGAAATGAGATTTGCCTGGCATATCTCCGGTAGCCCACGTTTGTCGACTGTATGCCTCACCTCTCCTGGATAGAGCCCTTTCCCCTGCCAGCCTGAGACTTGGGCTACCCGCAGGGGGCCAGGGGGCCACGACTTCCCCAACAGAGATTGGCTGAGAAAGAGGAGGGGAGATAGAGAAAATTTCCCCCTGCATTTCTGGGAAAAACTCTTGGGGGAACACACGCACGCACACACACACACACACACACACACACACACACACACACACACACTGAAAGGAAGATAGGAGAGCGCAAGAAAAGAGATGACCCTCACACATATGTGGTCAGAGCAAAGACCAGAGAGAGAATATCTCCCCACCCCCTCATAAGGATGAATCCAAGTGTTAACACAAGGGACCAAGAAATAAGGCCCAGGAGACTCAGGGTTATGGGCAAAGCATTCAATTAAGGTGAGACTCCATCAAACTCAGGTTTGTAATGGAAAGACCTGATTGGCTGGTAGGCTCCAGAGGCTGTCTCAGGAAGGGCCAATCCACAAGACTTGTAACAGGAAGATGCTGTTTAGGAATTGCTCATAGATTATGGATGAAGCTGGATTAGATGTGGGCTCTAGTTCAGGCAGCTCAGGCAAAGTGGCATTCATGTTTTTGTGTGCTTCTGTCCCTACTTGATTACCTAGTTAAAAAAAAAAAATCTACCTTGTTCTTGTTGTGTGTCACAATGTTCCCTTGGACAGACTGCCTCTGTTTATGTCAATGTTGCTACCTTCACTTTAATAATTTATTTTGCTTCCTGAATGTAATTTTATTTTGCTGAATTCCTCTTAACACCTGTTCAAGATCCCGTAGACTCTATACTATGACCTATGTCCATTTCATTTGTTCAGATGAGACCATCAAAAATAAATAACTAAATAAAATGAAGTTTCTAATCTAATGACCAGAACGCATGCATGGAAATAAATCACTTCCAAGTCCTGTCCCACCCTGGGAAGCGTGTATATTGAAGTAGGCTTCAAATTGTGCCAAGAAATAAAGGGTCATGTGTCCTACTTTTGTACAGATTTCAGGAGTCCTCTAACCTGTATTCAAAAGTCCTCTAAGCTGCATTAAGCTAATTGGACTCACAGTATCAACAACCATATCAATGAATTTCTGACTCAGTGTATCTATTTGGTCACTTTAGTTTATTTGCAATCATTGAGTTCTAGGATAAGTATATTTGCTGTCATCCCTCAAATGCCTAATGTTAAATTAGCTGTCTGTTGAGAATAGAAGAAAATTATTTCACTCAGGTCTAGAGTATATATCATTTTGAAAAAGAATGTATACACACATCATATATATAATGATATATACGTATATATGGGCATATTCATGACATACACATAATTCCAATTAGATAAATGGAATATTCTTGTCATTAAATAAAAGTGCATATATTCATGCATTCACTGAAATAATAAACTACTTTTTTTTGGATTAGGTACAACACATGCAGGAATGACTAGGACTATTTGTTTATTGTTGCTTTCCCAACCATATATTTTCTTTAATGAACATCATAACTGTGGTGAAATGTGTTCAAATTATTTTATTTCTAGTGAAAGAAGTCAGATGGTTATTATCATTATTTTGGGCATCTTCCTATCTGGTCAGTAAATTCACAAAGTCAAAAGAGAACAGGCAGTGGTTATTGTCACCATCTATCCAAGTGCTTCAGTAATATCCCAGAGAACTGACAGAACTACAAGCCCAGCATCTTTATCTTATCCTCATAATTTAATTTGCACACAGTGAGTTAGACTCCTTTCCCCTCCAGATCCTGTGTCAGCCTCATCGAATGAAAATTCAATTCTCACCAATGGCCCTCAAGGGTAATTACTGGTCTCTAGTGAGCAGTTTCGCAGGCAGAACTCTAGGTGAAATTCAAACAAGGGCTCTTTGTAGTGATAAAAATCCATCTCCCTGGATTTACATTCTATTCCTCTAGCAAAACAAGTTAATGATTTGTTTACTTTCTTTACTTTTGAACAAGCACAAGACAAGAGTATTGTTTTTTCAATTATTCTTGGTCTTTTTTTTCTAGTCATCTTATGGCATGCTTAAAGTTTAGAATCTGCAAATGGAGACTTATCTGATGCTTAATTGGATTTTTAGATATTATTTAGATATTTATTTTATATTTAGAGTTTTCATGCAAAAAGAAAAATTTCATATGGTTTTACATGGACTCTGAGTGAATGTATTTGAAGGAAATGTTTACTAAAAAAAGTACAACTGATTATTAACTGTATGAAAAAACATATTTCAGATAGATATTAGGTATATAATGAGATCTGACTCCTAAGATAATTTGAAAAATTAGCAAGCTTTGGCTTGGAGTTGTGTGAACAAAAGGAAAGAGATTCTTATGCCTGATTCTGATGATACACATTATCTCTGAATGTGCAAGTTCATGTCAAAATTGTCACTTAAAATAAGAGAGGGAAATAAACCTCCTCTT
>PVHP010048514.1:0-12498 GCA_004024765.1 Zapus hudsonius
GCTTTACAACATCATCATGTCTCAGACCCTCTGCTCCATGCTGGTGGCTCTGGTCTATATCACGGGGCTCATTGGCTCAACAATAGAGACTGGCCTCATGTTAAAACTGCGCTACTGTGAGGTCTTCATCAGCCACTACTTCTGTGACATCCTCCCCCTCATGAAGCTCTCCTGCTCCAGCACCTATGATGTGGAGATGACTGTCTTCTTCTTAGCTGGATTCAACATCATTGTCACCAGCTTAACAGTCCTGGTCTCCTATGGCTTCATCCTGTCCAGCATCCTCCGCATCAGCTCCACTGAGGGCAGGTCCAAAGCCTTCAGCACCTGCAGCTCCCACCTTGCCGCAGTGGGCTTGTTCTATGGATCCACTGCGTTCATGTACTTAAAGCCATCCACAGCCACTTCCCTGGCCCAGGAGAATGTGGCCTCTGTGTTCTACACCACAGTGATCCCCATGCTCAACCCCCTCATCTACAGCCTAAGGAACAAGGAGGTGAAGGCTGCCCTGCACAAAACACTGAGAAAACGACTCTGATGCAAATGTTCATCTTTCTCCATGAAAGTAAGTGGTTATGAGCACCTGCAAGAGGCCCTCTGTGAGCCTACCCAACTGTGGGTGGGAAGCAAGCACTTCTCTGCATGGTTTGGAGAATACCTCATCCTCCTTCCACTTTCTTCCCTCCCTCTCTCCTCTCAGTTCTCTCAGTTCTGTTTGTAGCTACTCAATTTACCCAGTTTGGGGTCTGGTCCATTTCCTTTATCTTGAAATGTCAGTTAACATAAATTCTTAGTCTTGAGTTTGAGGGTCATTCATGATTTTTTACATTCAATGTAAAATAGATTAACTAAGAGTACACAAAGCAAAGTGGTAAATTGGAAAATCACCAGAAGTGATACCAGTTCATGTCATGTTTATGTTAGAAATGAGACTTGGGTTAAAGGATGACCTCACAGTCTAAAGTATCTTGGTAAGATGGTGTTTCTTCTGCAGAAGGGCGCATAGCTTTTAAGAGTCAAGACAAGCCAGCATGCCAGCAGAACTCTGCTGGAGTTTTTAGTCTCTAAAGTAGGGTCCTGGGCTTGACTCTGTTTGAGTCACAGTTTTTTTGGCCTCACAACCTTCTGATTGGCTAAGTTTTGGTTTCTAGGGCTGTTGACTCAGGAGGGACTTTTCCATTAAATGGCATTTTCTAGAGAAGTTTCCCCATCTTATCTAGCCCTTTGAAAGGAAAGAAAGAATGTCTTTCATACCTCTCACATTGGAAAGGTGCAATCTTCCCATAGTTCTGATGTAACCTGCACCCTGAGGTTCTTTTAAGCTGTTTTTGTTTAGTTGACCTTGGTTCTCACTCCACTTTCTGAGGACATGAGGTTTAATCTATATCTTGAGGTGTTGATATTTATAGACCCAAGCATGTGCTAAGTCACTTCACTACCTGTAACTTTTCACTATGGACAAAGGAATCTAAATGGCAGGTGTTCAGTTCCTTCTGGGGAACTCAAGTCTTAAGTGAGATATATATTTTTATAATTTCTCATGCTTCCTATAATTATTACCTTTCTTCAGTCTTCAGTGGTCCCTCTGTAATATTCCCATCCAGGAATTGATACCTGGTGTCATTGTGTTATCCTATTAGAAACAGTAGTAGTAACAAGGTGCAGCTCATATATTTTCAGTGCTAACTCCGAACCATGTCTCAATTCTCAGCAGTTTCAATATATTCCATTTAAACTTCACCATGGTATGTACTATGGTGACCCCACTACACAGACATGGAAAGTTGATTTAAAACCTGGATAAAGGTCACACAGCTGGTAAACCAACAAGCCTGGATCAAACCCCCAGACTTGGCTATTCTTAGGACGCTCATGCTGTCCCCTCATTGTTAGATGGCATTCCCTCTAAACAGCCTCTCGTGCTGTCCTGATTATGTTCTTCCGATTTCAAATGCCTCCTGACAAGAATTTCTCAAACCTCTCCTTTTGACATCTACCCAAAGCTCTTTATGTTCACCATCTTCAAGATGACTAATGAGGAGTGTACTGCTGTGTCTGACTCAACAAGACTTGCCTGGATTTCTCCAAGTTTTAAAGCTGAAAACCTCACATTCTGGAAACCTCCTCAGTACCAGACAGATGGAGCAGATTGGCCACTCTTGGTTACACAGTGCTGCAAATCACATCCTATCTAAATAAATGAGCTATTCCCAATGTCACTCAATAAATCCCGTTTCTGTGGAACTTTCTTTCTCAATAATGATATCAATGTCACATGTTTTAGGCAAAGCTGCCTACTATAGTCTAAAGGGTTTATGGTCATGTTCTCATCATTTTTTATCCATCAGAGTTTACTACAAGAGATAACTCATTGTCTTAAGCAAAAAGAGAATTAATAGATAGAGTAATAATAGGCTTACACTTTTTGGGTTTTTTTTTTTTTGAGGTAGGGTCTCACTCTAGCTCAGGCTGACCTGGAATTCACTGGAGTCTCAGGCTGGCCTCGAACTCACAGCAATTCTCCTACCTCTGCCTCCTAAGTGCTGGGATTAAAGGCATGAGCCACCACGCCCGGCTAGGCTTACACTTTTTGAAGGACTAGAGGAATGGTAAGGGACTCAGTTGATGTAATCTTGAAGTCAGAAAGCTCCAGCCACCACCGTCACCTCTGCTACTCTGAGAACTACTTCTCACACCCATGAGACTGGGAAGAAACAACAGAAGCCTAGGATCAGCACCCCTTAGAAACCTGTCAGAAATGCAATTATCGGGGTCTCTCTCCAGACATACGAAATCACCAATCAAGGACCAGCAATCTGTTTTAACCAGCCTCAAGGGGTTATGATTAAATTGATGGGGAGAACTTCCCTAATCCCACCTTCCAAATATCCCACAAGTGCATTTAATTTGTTGAAAACTATTGACTTCCAGAGCACTAGCTACCAGAGATGATACTAAATGTGCTTGTTAGCTTCCATTCCATGATTCGATTCCATGGAACCCACATAAAGCCAAATGCACACAATGGCACACACATCTAATTTGATTGTAGTAGTAGGAGGCCCTGACATGAACATACTTGTTCTCTCTTCCTCTCTCAAAAATTTAAAAACCAAATAAAAGGTATAAAATTGATTTTAAAATGACAGTTATACTTCATTAGCGTGTTTTTTAAAAAGCGAAGCATCTTCACCAAATATGTATAGGAATCCATAGTGAAACACTTCAGAAAATACAAGACCATCCCTGAATTTATAAACTTGCAATATGGATTTTAAAGAAATATACCTATACCTAAGTTTATTATATTCAAAAATATTTTAAACATCGCCAATAGCAAACTTACCAAATTTACTCTTTCTTGTCTTCTGCTTAGTTTGGATTTAATTTATTCTTTATTTTCTAGTTTCCAAAGATATAAATTCAGCTCAATGATGTGTTCATCTTTGTAGTAAGTACAAAGTGAATTTGCGTGTGCAAAAGCTATAGAAGACAAAATTTTCCAATAAAAATCTTTGTCCATTTCGGTAACATTTTTATTATTATTATTATTTGTGTTTGTGCACATGTCTATTTCTTTGTGGGTAGGTGATGTATGCTTCTTTATTCATGTGTGTTTGTATGTGTATGTGTGTATATGTGCATGTGTTTATGTGTGTATGGGTGCACACATGCCACAATGTGCATGTGGAGGTCAGAGAACAACCACAGGGTGTCAATCTTCTTCCTACACTTCTTTGAGATAGGGTCTCTCTTGTTGAGTTGCATGTGTCTTTACATGGGTGCTGGGAATTTTAACTCAGGTAGGAAGGCTTCCATGGCAAGCATCTTTAACTGCCTTTAGCAGTTGAGCCATCTCCCTAGACCCACTTTGGTATCTTAATCCCTGGTTTTCATTTGGGTATACTCAGTGTTAAGTAACTGCCCAATTCACATAACTGAGTAATAGCTACTCTCTAGACAGTTCTGAAGCCAACATTGTTTTTCCATTTGTGAGTGCTGTGATGGTTTGAAAATAAAGTGTCCCCCATAGCCACATGGGCTGATGATTATGCCTCATACTTGATCTCCATCTGATGGAGCCTTTGGGAGGTAAACCATGCTGGAGGATGTGTGTCACTGGAGGTGGGCCTTGGAATTTGGGAATCCAGCCTCCCTTGCTAGAGCTAGCTAGCTAGCTCATGCTACTTCTTTCGTGCAGCTGTAGAAATGTGATGCTCACCTGGTTGTGTGCTCCTGTCATGCTTCCCCCCCCCCAAAAAAAAACTGTAAGCCAAAATCACCCTTTCCTTCCAGAAAGCTTCCTCTTGTCAGGAGATGTGTTCCAGCAAAGCGGTTACCACACCTGGTACTGTGGGGAACCTTCAGTCCTTAAAGCTCTGTTCATCTCCCTCTGGAGTATGTCACTATTACTCAGATCTTTGTGGTTGCCTCTGTTCTGACAATTCTTCAATTTGTATTTCTCCTTTTCATGCCATCTCTGACCTTCCCTTGCCAATTTCTTTTGAATCGCTGCCTTGTGAAGGTCCTACCACCCATTCGTGGATGTGCAGTATTCAGTTTTCTATCCTCCCTCAGATTCTTCAGTTGTGTCATAACAAGTGCAACCTTACAAAATTCTTACTCCTTTTCTTCTGCTCTTTGAATTTAATCCATTCTTCGTTTTCTAGCTCACAAAGATAGAAACTTGGATGATTATCTTCAGACCTTTCTTCTTTTATAATATGTAATTAATATAAATCTCTCTTTATATACTATTCTCAACATATCCCAAAATTGTCTTAACTTTTTTATTCATTTTCATTTGGTTCAAACTTTTAAATTTTCTTGAGTTTTTTTTTTTTGCTTTGACCCATGTATCACTTTTATGAGGGTCTTGTTAATCTTAAAACATAGTCAATTTTTCCAATTATCTTCCTGTTACTGACTTGTAGTTAACTATGGTCTGAAAGCAGACATTTTATAATTTTTATTTCTAAAAATTGGTTAAAGTGCATTTTATCACCAAGAGAAATGACAGGCAGAGAGGGGGAATGTTTAAAAATTGAAATGAAGAACATTTATGAACAACTAATAACTATAGATCCCAGGATGAAAAAGTTCTCATTGACATAGAATAAAAATCTTAACATAGGAAGCCAAACTAAGAGACACGAAAAATAATAAAAGCTGTAAATCATAATACTTTTCTGCTGTATAAAAATAAACTGAAGTGAACTATATAGAGGGAAAAATCACACCCACTAGTAAATCCCAGTGCCAAAACTAGGTTAACCCCCACCCAGCAAGCCGTTGATCAGTGAGATCCATGACAATGCAGAACATTGCCAAAACACTTGGTTACACACCAGTGTTAAATGGTAAGACCCTATTGCTGATGACATCACAGGCAGAGGTCACAAGATATGGAGAGATCACCCTGGAACTTAGAAGGAAGCTAGCTTCCCGCTGGCTAGCTCTTGGAAAAGTGCTATCCAAGCTGTTCTGGAGATACTGACCACCAACACTGTGAACACTGTGAACAAGCAAGGGATCCTGCAAGCTACAAAATCAACTACCAGACAATATGTACACACTGTACAGTAGTGTCACACAGCCTATGTAGCTAATTAATGGTTCTCTGGTTGGATCTGAGACTGCTCGGGGGCGAGAACTCATACCTTGTACTATGAAAACCAAGTCAAGCCCTCCAGATAAGGTAATAGACCCTAGAGAGAAGTTAGCTCCCACTGCACGTTGGATAAAAAGAGTAGCTCATATCCATCAAAAAGTCTCTTAAGTAACTGGACCATAGGCTTTGCAAGCAAGTGCCTTCAATCACTGAGCCATCTCCAAAACCCTGAGAATTGCTTTTATTTTTTACAGATGACAGTGACAACCAGGGAGAACCAGAATTCGTCAATATGATAATAAAAGATTGCCAACTGCCTAGCACAAGAAGAGACATCTTTATCACATCTGCCAGAAGCCAGGAGACATTATATAGGGTGTGGCAGTGTAAACCTGAGTACTACTCTCACTGTTAGCCTGACAACCATTTCCATCATGATGCTGATAGACACTGAGGACACTCAAAATGGGTCAAAGAAGAAATTCATACAAGGAGTTTGTGTTGGTTAAGTTTTGTTGTCAACTTGACCATTTTAGTAATCTTGGGTCGGTCTCTGATGTTGTTCACAGTAAGGCAGCCCTCTAAGTAGGGGGAAGGATGTAAGGAAGCTCAGGGGAGCTAGAAATGAACATTCGTTCCTGTGAGGACAGTGCAGGAAGGAAATTCCAGAGATTTAGGAAGCCAATAAGTCTGGAACAGGGTTTCAAGACCCCACCCTAAGCCTATATAAAGGGAAAGGAAATTTCTCTTCCCCCTGCCTGTTTTGGTGGGTGTGATAGTAGACAGTTCTTTACAAAATGTTAAAATTCAGTGAAACAGCAAAGAGTCCTTTATGATTTTGCACTCTTATATGTAATCTACAATTATCTCTAAATAAAGATTTCAACTTAAAACACTTCTGTAAGAATATCTTCATAGATGTTATAATATTGAATATGTTCCTGAAGTGTAAATTATCTTATGAACAAATTCCCCCAAGTTAATAGGCATATATGAATGAAAAGTTCTTATGGGTCCACCCTGCAATGCTGCCCCACTTCCTCTTTGTGTACTCCGCCCACATGTGCAGCAGTAGGGAGACAGACTCAGGGTTCCTTACAAATTGAGCATTGCTCTACTAAAACTGTACACTTTTTTTATTAAAGTGTTTAGAGTTGTGTTTTTAAACAAACATTTCTGTGCTGGTTGATTATGCACTGGGGTAATTGTGGCAATGACGGCGGTGGTGGTCATGATGATGGTCGTGATGACTAGTCTCTTGGTACTAAATTTTTCTAATGCTCCCATTAGACTCTTGAGTTTCCATAACTGCAAAAGACACACCTGGATGGGAGGGGGCATGATACCCAGAGCAAGTGAAAACAAAAACTATAATTGTTCCTTTAGAGAGAATCCTCAACTCTGGAGTAACAACATCCCAAGAGATGTTTTACACATACATGTAAACAAGATCTGGAGCTCCCCAGTCATGGTGGCTCATTTTTCATAAGTGTTCTGGGCCCTTTCAGAGAATTTAGTCATGGATATAAATATGTGCCAGCTGCTTCTAACATTTTCTAGTTGTTGAATCCAAAGATATCCCTTGAACTTTCCAGGAGGCCAGTTTTCTCTTTCCCTTAACACAGGTATTTAATTTCATAGTTAACAACTGTGTAAGAAAAACTTCTCTTCCATAAACTCCCATCTCTATGCATCTTTTGCAGCCATACAGCTGTCTACCTTCATCTCCAAGTGCTTGTCTCTATGGGCTGTGTTCTGGTTGACAGCAATCCTGAGCTTCTGCAAGCTGGGTAAATCTAGAGGACATAACAATATTAACCCACAGGAAAGAGGTTTTTCATGTTTACTGTGTTTATATTGTTAGAGGATTGTGGGAAAGCAATTTGAAATCCAAGATGTCCAGATTTCTCCTGTACAATGAATGATGTTACAATTTTCACTGCCTTCAGTGGATGATATCCACTCTGATCAAAGCAGTTAAACCTACAGAATAGTTGTTCAGGGTACATTTTTCTGTATTTCTTTTTGTTTCTGGAAGAACAGGTTGAGCCAAAGGGGATATGATAATTTTATTAGTCTATAATTTTTAGCTAAAGATAATCCTCCTCCTTTGTAATCAATGGAAATAATATTTAGTAGATCACAGCTTCTTCTGACAATATTATAAAGTTAAATGCCCTATTACTAAGGAGTTAGCATAAAAAGCTTATGGGAAATGCTGATCTTATCTTCAGACCTGATTCTAGAGATGTAGAACTTGGGCTGGAGAGATGACTCAGCATTTAAGGCACTTGCCTGAAACGACTAATGACCTGGGTTTGATTCCTGAGTACCCATGTAAAGCCAGATGCATAGGATGGCACAAGTGTCTAGAGTTCATTTGCAGTGGCTGGAGTCTGTGGCGTGCAAACTCTCTGTATCTGTTTCTTTCTATCTGCCTCTTTCTCTCTCTCTCAAACAAATAAGTAAATAAAAAATTAAAAACTAATGATGTAGGGCTCATTTTTACATGTAAAAAAGAACAAAAATAGTGTGAGGTATAGTTATAAAATAATATGCAGTAACAATTTTTAAATCCTATGTAAGATATAAATTTCTTTTAGAAAAATGCATATATTTATATACATTTAAATAAATATATCTATAGAAACAAAATCTAAAAAGATATTATTCCCTACCAGTATGATATTCCACATAATAAGAATGTAGTTTTATGTGTTTTAATTTGTTTCTTTCTCTTGTTTGAAGACTGTTTTTTGCTCATCTGAATTTCTTGGTTTTTTAACTTTCTATTGAAAACCATGAGCATAATCCCCACACACAACACTCTCTTTTCCCCTTTTGTATTCTCCCTCCACTGAATCCCTTCTTTCCAATCCGTCTGTCTTCTACTGTGCTGTCGTCATTTTTTCTTCCTCCTATGCAGGCCTTGTATAGGTAGTGTCAGCCACCATGTCATCTGAATTTCTAAGAAGCATAATACATGTATGGAAACTTTTAAAATACAATGAAATTTGTGATAAGATCCCTCATATACTATCAAAAATCTAATAAATTAGGTTTAATAATAAGATGATACACAAAGATAAGCTACAACCAATGTAGCTTAGTAGAGACAAATAGACTGGTAGAAGTCCCATGTTTTATACTAATCCTGCCTCTTGGGTAATTAGCTTTTAGGGTTTTGATTTTCTAAAGGATGAAAACAAGGCAGTGTAGCATTCCTCCTTTTCTATGTACTACACACGTACTAAATGTCAGGCTAAAGCATGAAATCACACCTTTAGAGTGCAAGCGTGCAGACTGACATGCCTCTTCACATAAGAGAGGATGGGAGAAATGAGCTGGAGAGAGCACAGGTGAGTCCTGTTCCTTGTCTGTAATTGGCAGTCTTCAGGTGTGTCGGGACGTGGCACATCCGCTTTCTCAGAGATCCTGCTCAGAGCATATTTCACACAATACTTCCAGGATTTTTCTTAGTGATCTTTGAAAGGACTGTGCAAGCTATAAAACATTATATGAAAGTGGATGACTGTATCGGGAAGCAAATAGCAAGAATGTAAATTGCTAGGAAAGAAACACATTCCTCACATGAAGAGGAGATGTACAGTCACTGGTTCCAGCAACAATTATGGATGCTTCCTATAAATATGTCTATAATTTGAATATTTATCATTAAGAATATGCCAGTTCTATGTTTTGATATCATAATCTAAAATAATTATAACCATAAATTAGCTACAGAGCACTAACTGAGGATAATATCATGTGCCGGGGGGCCAAACTGAACCACAGATTAGTGAAATCAGAATGTCTGGATAGAGATCTGGAGAGATGGCTTAGCGGTTAAGGCACTTGCCTGAAAAGTCTATTGACCTGAGTTTGATTCCCCAGCACCCACTGTAAAGCCAGATGCAAAACAATGAAACATGCATCTAGAGTTTATTTGCAGCAGCTGGAGGCCTACCCATTCTCTCTGTCTCTCTTCTCTCTCCTCGCAAATAAATAATCAAAAAGAATGTCTCAATAGATCCAGGTTTGCATAGTTTCTATAAGTTGCAGGTGGTTCTACTGGAAAGGCAGCCTTGGGAACTGCAGTGCTGGGAACCACAGCCTTAGGACCCCAAAGCTCTAGATTTACTGAGACCTTTTGACGATGACTCACATGTGCATTAAAGTGTAGTATTTTCAATGGCACTCTTTGTTTTGCTTTGTGAGGCCTTACTTTGTAGTCCAGGTTGATCTCAAAGTCCTGACATCCCTTCTGTCTTCACCTCGTGAGTGCTGGCATTACAGGCACAAGCCACCTCATCCATCTTTGAAATAAGATTTCAAAATATGCATGATCCCACGTTATTTCTTTAACATTGGTTTCATCCATTTCTGTGGCTCTTGGTTATAGAACTTGACTTTCCAGTCAGCAGCATAGGAGGCTGGTACCACCACATCACCCTGGTACTACATCTCATTCTCATATTCACATGCTCATTAGCTGAATGTTGAGAAACTGCAAACAAAACAGGGAAATTCTACTTCTGAAGCAAATTCATTCTTCAACTATAAAATACAAAAAAAAATGCTAAAGGGATGAGAGACATCAGTATCCTTAGAGCGATTAGTAAAGTGCAGATTGCTGGTCTCCACCACCAATTTTCTGATTTAGTGAATGGAGGATGAAACCTGAAATTGTTTTTAACTTTTTATTTATAGCTTCCATAATTATAGATGATAAACCTTTATGATTCCTTCTCTACCCTCCCTCATATCTCTTCCACCTCTCAATTAGTCTCCACTTTGTTTTGGTGTCATCGTCCTTTCCTCCCATTTGGTGTAGTTATCAGGCACTGGGAAGTCATGAATATCAAGGCCATTTTGTGTTTGGAAGTTTGCATTGTAAGCAGTCCTACCCTTCCTTTGTCTCTTACATTCTTTCTACCACCTCTTCTGCAATGGACCCTGAGTCTTGGAGGGTGTAATAGAGAAGTCTCAGCATTGAACACTCCACCGTCACTTCTCAGCACTGGGGTGATTTTGATCACTCTCATCTGAAAACAGAAGCTTCACTAACCAAAAGTGAGAGTCTTAATATATTTATAAACATTTTAAGTGCTTACAGAGCAGTTAGGTGGGCATAATATATGCATTTAGCCTGACAACAGCTCATGACCACCACAGCCATAGGTTTTTTACTATGTTTTCAATACCAGGCAGGTATTCCCTCCCATGGAGGAGGCCTCAGTCCAATTAGAGAGAGGTTGGGTTACCCATAACAGTCATGCCACTATTGCACCAGTTGTCACATTTGGTCTGGCTGGCCAATCTTGAGATTTTTCAGGGTTCACTGCTATTACCACCATTGATGACTTCTCTCCCACAGGGCTGCATGCAGCCTAGCTCTTTACAGCTCTCTGATAGGTAGTCAACAGGGAGGAGGTTACAAGCTCAGCTCCAGCTGGATTTCTCAGTGACCTGCAGCCCACACATGAGGTGTCTTCAGCAATTGGGTCTTACCATCTACTTCTGGCGGGCATCCAAGAGCCATGGCAATGACCTGTAATGTTTTGGGGGGCATCATGGATCTCCCCAGTCAACTACCCTGTAGAAGGTATCCCACACCTGGAACTGAATTTTCTAGTAATAATTTATGGCTTCTACATGTGCCATTATCCAAAGAGGTAGGTTTCCATATGGCTTATTCATAACATCTTAAGTCCTCCCACCCTTCCTTCACTCAATCCCTTCCCTTTACCCCACCTAAGTCACTGCACCCTGAGTAATTTGATCATCTATTTACATATATACAATATCCTTCCCTTAAATCTTCCCCACTCCTCCCTCCCTTGTAGCCCCTTTCTAGCTTACTGGCCTCTAGTACGGACTTTTATTCCAACTCACAAATCTAAACATTTATAGCTAGGATCCTCATATGTGTGTGAATATTCAGTGTTTAGGTTTCTGGGTCTGGGTTACCTCACTTACTATAATCCTTTCAAAATCCAACCATTGGCCTGAAATTTTTATTTCATTTTTCTTTATTGCTGAATAGAACTCCATTTTATAAATGTACCACATCTTCATTATCCATTCATCAGTCAAAGGAAATCTAGGCTGGTCCTAGCTATTGTGAATAGAGCAGCAACAAACATGAACTGGGTAGCTGCTTCCTCGGCAATTTCTTCTGGACCCTGGTAAACATGGTAGAGGTGGTGCATCTCATTATGAGAGTTTGGCTGTCCTTTCTTGTATTGGTGAATCTTGAATATCCCCAGTAAAATCAGCCATCTATAAGATAAAACAGATTCTCCAACCAAGGGTGAGAGCAACTTTGATTAAAGGGACATTCCTAGGAGCTTGGGAAATGTTTTGATGCAGCTACCAACTCAACTTGTAGAAGGGACTCTAGAAATTTCTCTCTGGGTAATGTGAACTTCCTGACCATGGGTGCCAACTTGGTTTCCAGTACCAGTTATGAGCTCTCTCCCACTGAACAAGCCTCAAGTCCAAAGGGCAGTTGGTTACCCACAAAGGTAGTGTGCCACTATTGCACAAGTGTGTATTTCTCATTTAGCTGGTAGACTGTGTAGCTTGGGGAAACTGAGAATATGTGTGTGTACCAAGGTAAAATGAAGATATTGATGCTGGAAGAAATTAGGATCTAAGGTAGTTGAAAAATAGGTAAAAAATCCAGATATTTGCCCTACTGCTCATACCTCAAGACCTGAGACCCTGAAAAATTGATCTTCCAGTGAACAAATACCTGCAGTGAAGAGAAGATGAATCCAGCATGGTTCAGCAGGTGTCAAATGCAGAAAAACAGCTAAACATAGCAATCACAGCAAAGACAGCCTCTCACAGACTCTTTCTGTCGCCCTGACAGGCCTCCCAGA
>PVHP010048515.1:0-12479 GCA_004024765.1 Zapus hudsonius
AAGGGAGGGGAGGGGAGGGGAGGAAGGGGAGAAGAAGGGAGGGGAAGGGAAAGGAGAACAGAGAAGAGGAAAGGAGAAGAGAGGAGGGTATAAATGACTAATACCAGAGATGAGAGAGAGAGAGAACATCACTACAGAGCCCATGTACACAATAGGATAGATAATCAAGGAATCTTTTGAACAACCTTGCATCTACAATTTGATAATCTAGATGAATTGGAACGGTCTTTCAAAACTCGAGTAAGAAATAACAGACGACGTGATTAGATCTAGTTACATTCCCTAAGACCAAACTCTCACAGTTTGTACATCATTTCTGTGGGCAGACTTGGGTCCTGCAGCTGGCTAGATCTGCCTCAGGACCCCTCCAAGGCAGCAGAAAAGGCAGTCTGTGTCCCATTGGAAGCCTAGCCCAGTGCAGACCCACTCCCATCTGCAGGAGCTCATCCCCTGCCCTGTGGGCTCCCCAACCTACCCAGGCATAACCTGTCCTTACGATTTATGCCACTGCCCTCATGGTGTGACGTTAGAGAGAGCAGAAGGAATTGTCCTGCCTCTGAAAGCTACAAACACTGACTCCTTCTTTGCTCTGGAAGAGGGTCACCATGTCTAGCCTGTGCTCAAAGTGGGGACATAAGGGACTTTGAAGAACATGCAGCCAAAAACACCAGACAGGAAAACACTGGTCTCCACTGGAACCTGGATTCAGCCCACTGAGTCACTTGTTCCTGTGCGGGTGGTACACAGCTCTGAGATCATCCTTCCCCTCACCTTAGCTGTCTGTCCAGAGGCCTGGGTGCCTCTAAACCCTATCTCTAAAAAGACTCACATTCACCCAAACCATAAGCAGCATGTCCTGAGAGCACCCCCACTCCCACCCCCAGATGGCCTCCCTTCCTGCTGTTGGCACAGTCTTGCATTCTCACACAGAACAGTGCACAGGATCACTTGGTCACCAAGAACTGTGGGCCCTGCCTCCCTTGCCTTGTAGCACATGGGATAGATTTTTCACCAGGCTGGCCACTGCCTGTCTGGAAGGGACCTGCTTGAAGAGACTTCCTGTCAGTGCCAGGCCCGAGACACAGGGTCTAGGAGTCCCTTCCAGGCAGACCTGAGGACCAGGGCCAGCAAAATCAGGACAGACTGGGTGGCAGGCTTGTAGCCTATATAAATGCTTGGAGATCAATGCACTGAATTTAGGGATGTTTGTTTTCAGCACTACTCATGGACATGCCATATGACTGAGGTTTAATTCTTTCCCCTGCTTTGTTCTCACTGAATCTCAGTGTCTGAACATACAGTGCAGGTGTCTCACACTGGTGACTACCTAGCACCATCTTGGGCTCTTGGGCACACTTGCCTCAGACTCTTCAAGTATGTAGACAGGTTATAAGTAGTGTTCAGACTCACACCTACACCTACCCACACATCATCGTGTCTTCACACAAACATCTGTGAGCCTGCGCAGGGCATGGTCCAGGCCTCTGGGCTGACTCTGCCATCTGCTCACGTGCTGGCAAGCTCCAACTTGAGGATAAGATGGTAAAAGTGACATCATAGGTGATATGGGAAGGAGGCGTCTTTGCTGTATAACTCTGCCAACTCCCTCTCTATTAATGCTTGGATTGTCTCTAGATCTTTCTGCTAGTTCTCAGGCTATAGGACATGCCACCTGTGTATGAGTACCCTTGGACTATCCTTCTGAGCTAACAGGCCCAGCAGCCTCCTCCTGTCCCATGCCAACCCACCTACTAAAGCCTAGAGGGTAACCTTATTGGAACAGGGCAGCCTGGGATAGCCTAGCCCAGCCTGAGCTGGCAGGTTGTGAACCCTGCTGGCCCTGAGCCATGCCTGTGGAACACTGTGAGTTTTGAGGCTTGTCATCCCTTCCACACTGTGGACTTACAATAGCATTGGGTCCTGCCACCTTGCTCTGCAGTCAGCTCCTGCCCCAGACCCCTAACCCTCAAGGCTCTCGCCTTGACTCCAGGCCCATACCATTGCCCTTGTCCACACACTCCTGTGGATAGGCCCAGCGGTCAGGGGTCAAGGACTGCTCCTAAAGGACCTGGTGGGTCAAGGCAAGGATCCTGGATTTTGTCCTAAAAGCCCTGGGAGCTGATCACTCCCTGTAAGATGACAGGCCACCCCTTGCACTCTCTCTGGGTATTGGAGTCCACTCTCATTCATAAAAATCCAAGCAGGGACACACCACCAAACAGCCAGCACCACTAGGAAGCACAGCAGAGCTCAAAACCTCTCTGTATACCTTCAGGCTGAAATTCAGATCCACCCCCATGACACACACCCCTGTAGCAGAAGCCTGCCTGCTAGGGACTGAAACTGCAAGCTCGATTTTAATAAAACACCTGAGTCTATGGGGGACATACAATCAAACTAGCACACACGGGGGAAGCACACCTCTCTGAAGCCTCTTTCATGGCTTCACCCCTGTCTTGACTCAAGCTCTTCAACATTCTAGGGAACAGTGCCCCCTGCCTGAAGCGCCTCTCTAGCACATGGACACTTATCCTTTGTACCTGGCCATGCCCCATCCAACCCTCCAAGCCTGCCCACAAGGCTGGACCTGAAGGGAGTCCTCCACGTGTGTCCAGAGCCCAGAACAGCCATGGTCACAGAAGACACCCAGCCCCAACACATAAAGTGTGGGTGGAGCTCAAGGTAGCCTGGATCCATGAAATCTCAGAGGGAATAAGTACAGTGTGCAGTGTGAACATACCACCACCATGTGGGACAGAGAAAGAGCACATACATGCCTGGCTGTCCTGGGTCAATTCACTCCTTTGCTGGTGTCGGTGTTGACACAGCTTTTTTTGTTTTGTTTTTTTCTCTCTCCTCTCTCTTATTTTTTTTTTTTGAAGTAGGGTCTCACTGTAGCCCAGGCTGACCTGGAATTCACTATGTAATCTCAAGGTGGCCTCGAACTCATGGCGATCCTCCTACCTCTGCCTCCTGAGTGCTGGGACTAAAGACAAGTGCCACCATGCCTGGCCACAGTTTTATATTGGAGAAAGTGAAAATTGGGAATGATTGACTTGCTCAAGGTCAGGAATTTACCCACAATGCACTGAGACAAAGAATCAGTCTGACTATGTTGATGTGTGTTCATGGGTGATGATAGACCTCAACACGAAGGTCCTGGACTGCAGGTGCCAGCTGCCTCAGACACTCATGTGACTCATCCATTCTGCCTACACTCAGGTGTGGGTGGGGGCAGCTGTGTCCCTGAAGCTGGCTAGAGACGATGCTTCAACGTGCCCACCTATCCTGGGCTCATTCTGCACCCAAGCCCACGCCTGTGGGTAATGCAGTTACAGATTCCCATAGCTAACATCTGTCTTTCCTAGGATCATTTTTTTTTAAAGAGAAAGAATGGGAAGGAAGGAATTAAAAAAAAAAAGAAGAAAGACTAAGAAGAAGATCCAGGAGATATAAGGCACATGTGGGTGACAGAGAAACTATAACATAATCAAATTTTATTAATGGCTCACCCATATGCATCCGGAGGACAATTAACTATTCACAGCTGAAATTAGCTGATAGGAATGGCTGTCTTGAGCAAATCGAATGAGCTCCGATTATATCAATAGTTTTCAACCAGTGTCCCTGGTTATCAAAGCATCAAATAAATTTGTCCACTCTCTTTCTGTGGGGGGAAAACTTTAATTATCCAGCCCTGGCATATGGCAGGTCATTAATAAAACCTAGTTATCAGGCTGTGGGTTCTGGAGTCTTACTGTTATCCATCTTTTATCTAAATAAACATTTGGGAAATGTCCTTAAAATTATTACAGAGCCTTTACCCCTGCCCCTAATGGAAATTTCTAAACCAAATGTGGTTGTATTTTACTACAAAATTCATGGCATCCTCCGTCGCCTGCCTCTCCTCCCGGCCTCCAGTGGCCAGCATCCTGGACTCAGGCAGCACCAGCCTTGATGGATCTGGTCGACCTGCTCATGCAGATAAGGGGAGAGTCTCGCACAGGCCGGCTCTCCCTAAAGCACATTTCCTCAGCCTTTATGTTAGGTATGCGCTCTTTATTTTCATGCCACATATATCAATGACAAATGGCAGAATCGAGAGGCCAGTAGTAGTGTAAAGCAACCCACGGTTGGCCTTCAGCAGGTGCATCAGTCAGACGGGCTTCTTTTATTAAACAAAGGATGCTTTAAGACCCACTCACTACCGTTTCTAGTAAAGCAATAGCCGCTCTATGGAGACGGTAAAGACAGGTCTGCCTGGCATTGTTCTATGCAAATGGTGTGTTAACAGAGCAGGCGTTCTTTCTGGAATATTTATGCTTCAGGTGAACAGAGACGTCTCCATCACTGTTGGTGTCTGGACCTTTGTGATTATGATGGCACTTTCGCACACAGGAATGTGGGAAGGTCATTCCAGTGACTGAGAAAACAGGGCTCAAGAAGCTTGTGGGAATGAATCAGACAGGAGACCCATTCTCCATTTTCTCCTCCACAACGTCTTGTGGGTGAAGACAAGCCCTTGGTACAGCCTTGACACTATACTGAGACGACAAAGAAAGGGGGATAAGTGGCTGCAGGATGGCCTTGGAGCCCCTGAGGATGGGAAGATGCAATGAGACATAACAAGGTCAGCTTCCTCTAGCAGCAGAGGAATAGGAGGCCAGAACCAGGGAGGGAACCAGCAGAGGTGAGGGGACAGGCATTCAAGTGGCCTTGGACAACCATATTTCTGAAAGTCTGACCTGGTACTTGGGGTCAAGGTCAGGAATTTATCCACAATGCACTGAGACAAAGAATCAATCTGACTATGCTGAGGTGTGTTCATGGGTGATGATACACCTCTTGAGCTACCTCAACACCTAAGTCCTAAACCACAGGTGCCAGCTGCCTCCGACACTCATGTGACTCATTATCCATTCCGCCTACACTCAGGTGGGGGTGGTGGCAGCTGTCCCTGAAGTTGGATAGGGAGGACATTCAATGTGCCCATCTATCCTGGGCTCATTTGTATTGGTGCCTTTTTCAATTACTCAAATAAATGACCCAGGACCCAAATGTTAAGTCCTCGCACAGGTAACACAGAGCTCACCATGAACTTCTTTTACAAATTTCATTTACTTATTTATTTATTTATTTGTTAAGGAGAGAGAGAGGAGAGAGAAAAAGAGAGAGAGAGAGAGAGAGAGAGGGAGAGAGAGAGAGAATGAGAATGGCAATCCAGGGCCTCCAGCCACTGCAAACAAACTCCAAATGCATGAGCCACTTTGTGCATCTGGCTTTACATAGGTACTGGGGAATCAAACCCAGGTTGCTAAGCTTTGCAAGCAAGTGCCTTATCCACTGAGCCATCTCTCAAGCCCTCACCATGCACTTCTGAGTGGCTTTTTCCTTCCTTCTTAACCTTGCCTTGTTAACTTTTTGCTACACAAAAGTCCAGACCACCTCCTAGGCTATTTCCTGACACTGTAAAGTCCCTGACATGAAAAGACCACTGAGCCATTGAAACTCAGGACAAGTGCAAAGGTCCCACATGCTCTCAGATTCAAGACCACCTGGGTCTCTTCACAGTGGGATCCATCTGAGCCCCAGCATCTGACCTCTCTGCATCTCCCTCAGACACCAGAGAGGTTCATGGTGTAGAGGGTTGGACAACCCCCCCCCACACACACACTCAAGATGAAAGATTGGCCCAGCCCTACCCAGGAGGCCAGGGTGGTTAACCTCCCTCTTGTCACCTAATGTTCAGGGCACGTTGGCTGTCCTACAGCAGGGCTGAAAAAAAAAAACATCTGGAAGGGATGCAGGAGGGCTTGTATACTAGGATCATTTGCCCTTCTGGAATTCTGAAGCAAAACCTAGCTTATGTGTCCAGAGAGTTTGTGTCCTCACCTTGATGCTAGCCCATTGTATTGTATCTGTGGCTTTGATAATTGCACTGGTCTTCTGAGGCCACCGTACTGAAGTGTCATAGCCTGGGTAGCTGAAATGATAGAATTTCAACCTTAGAGTCCTGGAGGCTGAGGCCCAGGTGTGACAGTTGGCTCCTCCAGAGGCCCCTCTCTTTGATTGGCAGGTACCACCTTCTCCCACGTCCTCATCTCCTTTTATTCTAAGAGTCTAAGAATCCCTTCCAGAGAGGAATATTTCACGTACTCCAATCACCTCACTAAAGACCCTACTCAAATCTAGCCACAGCCTGAGGTCCTGGGGTGGGGGTGGGAGGCTCAGGGCCTCAACATGGAAAGTTGGGGAACACCAACCAGACCATCACAGTTAGTACTTCACAGTAGGCTTAGTGCAGCCAGGCCATAGTAGGCACAGGGGGAGCTCCGGGGAGTGAGTACCGGACCAGGCTGATACCTTTTGCCCAAGAAATTTTGATGCTACCCTAAGTATGTGGGTAATAAAACAGGTATACAAATCAAATGCTTACTGATAATAAATCATAAAGAAACTTATTTTTAAAGAAATTCTTTCATTTACATGTAATTCATGTTGAAAGACAAAATCAATCATGCCTGATAAGGAGATAAATATACTTTTTTATTTTCACAGAAAGAATTTAAACCGCTGAAGAATATCTGACCCTGCAGGATGCAGGGCATCTTCATTGCTTTTCAGATTTGATTGATATTTTGGTTTATAATTATCAATGATAAAGAGTACCACCTCATAAAAATAGTTGAACAAAATGGCAGAAATATGTTTAGGGTCATTTCAGAATCCCAAAGCAAAAATCACTGAAAGATTTTTTAAATGAAATTCAAGTCAACAATACTTCAAATAGGTATAGTTGAAACCAAAGTTCTGCTGGACATGGTGGTGCATGTCTTTAATCCCAGCACTTGGGAGGCAGAAGTAGGAGGATCACTGTGAGTTCTAGGTCAGCCGGGGCTAGAGTGAGACCCTGCCTTTAAAAATAAACCAATATGGGGCACTGATCTCAACAGAGAATTCACAGAGGAGGAAATACAAATGGCTTTTACTCACTTGAGAAAGTGCTCAGCATCCTTAAACATCAGGGAAATGCAAATCAAAGCCACAATGAGATACCACCTTACTCCATTCAGAATGGCAATCATAAAGAAAACCAACAACAATAGGTGCTGTTGAGGATATGGGGAAAAAGGAACCCTCATTCACTGCTGGTGGTGGTTCAACTGCTATGGAAAGCAGTGTGGAGACTCCGGAACAGAATGGACATAGAAGCTACCAGTGGATCCAGCTATCCCTCTAGTAGGCATCTATCCACAAGATGTCACATCTCAGGATAGAGACATTTGTACAACTATGTTTATAGCAGTTCAATTCATAATATCCAAGAATTGGAATCAACCCAAATGGCCATCCATGGAGAAATGGATAGCAAAACTGTGGTACATCCACATGATGGAATTTTACTCAGCTGAATGGAAAAATGACATATGGAAATTTAGAGAAAAATGGTCTGACTTGGAGCAAATCTTCATAAGTGAACTCACAAAAGAACAGAGAGCCAAACTCTGCATATTATTCCTCATAGGTAGTTCCTAACCAGGTTAACAGTAAACTCTAAGCAAGCCAGTCAGGAGAAGTGAGAGCTTGTGAAAGAGGGGTAAGAAATGGGGGGGGGAGATGACTTAAACATGAAGCTGAGCCAAAATTGGATCAAAATCATAAAATCCTCACGTGCATAAGGTAACCTAAGGAGCAAGGAGTGGGCATCATCTAGCAAGAGGGGTCATGTATAGAAGGGGAGAGAGTCTAAGCCTGTGAAAAATCTATCAGTATGGCAACTCCTGGTCCCAGTCACAGGCTCCTTCCCTCACTGAGCTGTTGACCAAAGTGACCCATGAGGTTCCCCAAACAAGACAAGGATTCTGTCAAAGCTCTTGAATGCCCACCTCAGGCCTGAGGTAAGATCCTACTGCTGAAGAAACCACAGAAAGCCATCTATCAGCATAGAGAGACCCTGTGAGGTCCAGAACAGTAACCAGTCCCCAGATGGTAGTTAGTGTAGTGCTGGAAGGCACTGCATAAGCTGCCAGGGGAAGCTGGTCAATGACAGCTGCAGTAAACAGAGACCACTGACATGAAACGCAGTCTGCTGCCATGAGTAGGCTGAACACACTGCCTACTGGGAAAGAACAGCAAACCAAGAAACGAGCACTAGTGCAATGGAGGAGCCAAAGCCTGGGGGAGGCAATCAACAGCTGTTAATTTGGCCAAGTAATCCACTCAGTGAGGGGGAGCCCTTGACTGGAACTAGGACTTCAAGGTGAAATGCACCGGGAACCAAAATCTTGGGCCCCCAAAGAGAAATTCACTTTACAAGAGTTTTACAAAGAGACTGCTAATAAAATCTAGACAATTCAGGAATGTGTATCTCAGTTAACCTTTACTGATCTCACTCTCCGATGGAGATTCTCTTGTATTTTCCAGAAGGCAGTGAGAGAGTTGTGGTCTTTCCAACCCTACCATTGAGCCACAGGCCGATAGCTGACATCCTGGCAAGAGATGAGCCACCCCAGACCTACCATGGAGGATCCACATGGAGCCCCACAGAGAGTGGTGGGATAAGCAAGACACCTATAACCATAGCCAATCAGTCAACCCAGGATAAGCCAGTGAGACAGACACCAATAATCTTTAACGCAACCTAAAGCAGAAGTACAGAGGACCCTAAGATCTCAACAATAAAGCAGCCTTAACAGTCACCCACCATGACTCAGGGAACTGAGTGGAAGAGGGGGCAGAAAGATTGTAAGAGCCATGGTGGGGGAGAACTGCCAGAGACATGGCCCCCTCAGTAACAACATACAAAGGGGGGGTGGAACCAGGTTGACTCCTAGGCTGTCCATAACCTCCTACCCCATGGTCTGATCCAGACTACCCACTGAAGAGGATATCTAGCTGATTGGGGGCAGGGAAGAGGGAAATTGGGGAGATGGGGATGCCAACACATTATTTACTCAATCAATGTATTTAATATATGGATAATAAAGAAAAAAATTTAAAAAATAAAAATAATAAACAAATACACCAAAGTTCTAATTCTGATGTCCTAATACAATACCTTCCAAGATACACTAATTTGATATTTACATGCTGAGGAATGATGGTAGGAAAATATTAAAATTCTTTGTTTTCTATAATTAAGCCACTGTGCTTCGACAAAGGCAGAAAAGTCTGTCTGTACAATAACAACACTGAAATTCATTTCTTACAGCCATCTCGAGGGAGCCAAGGTGTTTCAGGTAGTGTTCATTGGCATTGTTTGGTGTGATGGCATGAACAGTGCCATGTGCCTGCTGAGTGTTCAAGCCAAGGCTGCAATGATGTCACCCATGACGTGAGCCAGCACTGAGAGACGCCTCAGATTCATTACTCATTTGATTTTGAACTACTTTGGGTCATTGAGCATTCTGAAACCTTTTACAGTTGCCAGATCGTTCATACACCCACATTCAGCTGTGTAAGCCAAGCTTAAAAAACTTTGCTCCTAGACCCAAAACTCACCCACTATGTCTCAGGGAACTGAGCAGAAGAGGGGCACATAGAATGTAAGAGCCATCGTGGGGGACAATATTCAGAGACCTGCCCCCCCAGCAACAATACACAAAGGGGAAGGAAAAAAAAACAACAATGAACATAGCTCCTCTGGTACAGTTCATCACCCCCTATCCTATGGACAGATCCAGTATCCACACCGAGGAGGGACCCCAGTGGGTAGGGGATAGAGGGGCGCCTTCACAAGATGTGCTCATGCAATGTATATACTTATTCATAATAAAGTTATTTATAAAAAATAAAATAAATAAATACCAGACCTTTGATCACCAAAATAAATAAATAAATAAATAAATAAATAGATAAATAAATAAATAAATAAATAAATAAATAAATAAATAAATAAATAAATAGAAACTGCTCCTGGCCCCACTGCTCTGCTGGTCGGAGGTGGGAGTTAGGACATAGCCCACACTGCTCTGTGCCAGGCAGCCTCCTGGACAACGGTGGCTAACATCTGTGTTGGGAGCAGCCAGGAGGGGGACAGGGAAACACTCAGGTGACTGCAGATGGACACAGGCACGGTTGGGCGCAGAACACAATGGCAATTCCTATACCTATAAACAGAAATGAACCTGCCCCTCACTCTTGAATGCACCTTTTTTGATTAGAGCTAAGTGTCTTCACTCTCTGTAGAACCTCTTCTTTTTAACAATGCTTCCTTTTTTTCATCAATATGACTTGAAAGGGCAGCTGTCTGTGACATGCAGTCTGGATGTCCTGCCCTGGGCCTCACTTGTGAGACCCTGGCATTTCTGTGTCTGCAGCTAAAACTGTTCTGCTCCCCACACACTGTCTTTGGTGGGTATATAATTAAAGGGCAGAGATTTTTTTCTTTCCCTTGGCTGCACAAGGTGAAAAATGTTGGCTATTTTCACACTCCAGAGACCCAGCTGCTACAAGCATTAAAAATTACTTAAAACACAAATTTATAGCATGGTGATCACAATGGATTATGTTGTTGTAAATGAGTTTCACTGTAAATTGCTATTTTAAATTAAAATATAGCTTATTAGTAATGACAGGAAGGTAATGGAGAAGGAAGGAAGGTGTCATAATTGTCCCTAAAACACTTGTCTCTCCAGGAAGTGATGGCAATGAATTCAGGGGCAGCAGCCCCTCCTGCCTACCCACCTCACCTCACAAGAGGCTGAACCCTGCCCCTAGCCCCTCATTCCCCACGTCTTTTAGCTCCACTTCCACAAGTAACTGTTGGAGTCTCCAGTAGGCATGCTCAGAGGAGGGCAGTGTATGCCCAAAGACAAAGACCTGTCCCTTTACTCAGTACCATCAAGTCTGGTGGGGGACCAGGCTCCACGTGGGCAGACAGTAGTGCAGGGAGAGAAGAAGGCACAAAGGATACTTACTATTTGAACAACAAAGATAGAAACAAGGATGTTGAAGATGACCGAACAGTTCAACATGATTAGTTAATCTAAACTGGCAAGAGGAATTCAGCCCTGGAAGGAGCCTCTATGAGGGGACAATACTCCATCTCAGACATGGGTGGACAGTGATCATTTGTTCTCTCCTTGGGAATATCCAAGAATGGAGGACTTGCCACCCTGGGGATACAGGTGCAGTCTGGGACTTCACAGCTCCTTTGTAACTTCCTGGCTTCTATTGTCTCATAGTTCAATTTACATGCAAAGCTAGCAATTTATAGTAAGAATCTGCATATAAGAGAGAATGTGCAGTTATACTACAGAGCCATAATAACAAAAACAGCATGGTACTGGCACAAAAACAGACACACAGATCAATGGAACAGAATAATGGATGCAGGTATAAGGCCACATCACTACAGCTACCTGACTGCTTTGACAAAGATTTCAAAAACACACTGGAGAAAAGACAGCATTTTCAACAAACGGTGCTGAGAAAACCAAATATCTACATGTATAAGAATGAATCTAGACCCTTATCTCTCACCAGTGAAGAAAAGTCAACTCCAAATGGATGGAGGACCACAATGTAAGACCTGAAACCAAGGAATGACTAGAGGGGAGCTGGACAGAGCCAGCGGTTAAGGCTCTTGCCTGCAAAGCCTAATGACCTGGGTTCCATTCCCCAGTACCCATGTAAAGCTAGATTACAGGGTGGCACATGCATCTGGAGTTTATTTGCAGCAGCTGGAGGCCCTGATGCACCCATTCTCACTGTCTGTCTCTCTCCTCTCTCTCTCTCTCTCTCTCTCTCTCTCTCTCTCTCTCTCTCTCTCTCTCTCTCTCTCTCTCCCCTTGGATATAAATAAGATATTTTTTAAAAAAGAAATGACTAGAGGAAAAACTAGGGCGAATACTTCAAGATACAGGTATAGGGAAGGACTTTCTGAATAAGACCCATGTTGCCCAGGCAATAAGGCAAACAATCAGCAAATGGAACCTCATGAAACTAAAAAGCTATTGTACAGCTAAATAATCCAGCAGCCAAGCTAAGTGACAACCTACACAATGGGAGAATATCTTCACCAGCTATTCATCTGACAGAGGACTAAACAATAAAAACACAAACATTCCAATGAAAAAAAATGGGCCATGGAACTGAACAGAGTTATCAAAAGAAAAATAATAGCCAATAAATAATTTTTAAATGTTCAACATCTTTAGCCATCTGGGAAATGCAAATTAAAACTACATTGAGATTCCATCTCACCCAAGTCAGAATGGCTATTATCAAAACATCAAATGACAACCAATGCTGGTGAATATGTGAAAAAAGAGGAACCTAGGCCATTGAGACAGAAACCAGGGATTTTCGGCACAAGGACCTCTAAGCTCGCAACATTAAAGCAGCCTTATTACTCACCCACCACGACTCAGGGAACTGAGCGGAAGAGGGGGCGGAAAGATTGTGAGAGCCGTGGTGGGGGAGATGGTCCAGAGGCATAGCACCCATCAGTAACAACTCACTTGGGTAAGGAAGAC
>PVHP010048516.1:0-12525 GCA_004024765.1 Zapus hudsonius
TATCTGTGGGCAGTGGTGGGGATGGAGTACTCACAGGGCATCCGTGGACAGTGGTGGGGATGGGGTGCTCGCAGGGCATCTGTGGGCAATGGTGGGGGTGGGGTACTCACAGGGCATCTGTGGGCAGTGGTGGGGGTGGGGAACACACAGGGCATCGGCGGGCAGTGGTGGGGGTGGGGTACTCACAAGGCATCTGCAGACAGTGGTGCAGCACAGAGAGCAGGCAGGGGTAGGCCTCCGTGTGCTTCAGCTTTTTGTGGAGGAGTTCGAACATCTGCGAGGCACTCTTCGTGTCTATGTGGACCTGGGGGAGGTTAGGCCATGGTGAAGGGGAGGGCCAGATGGCCAAGGAAAACAGTAGAAGCTAGAAGATTCAGCTTCCATCCTCCCAGCCCCATCTCCTAGGAGAACATTCTTTTCCTATCTCTCACCCAGTCCGGGGAGGAGAAAACCTGGGGAATGGCAGCAGGGAGACCTGCTAATCACCCAGATCAGGGTTTATCTCAGCACTGCCAGCATCTTAGGGTGGTTAGTTCATTCTTTGCTGTGGAGGCTGTCCCTTGCTTTGGAGCAACATCCCCAAGGTTTCAGCAACAACCCTAGCCACTACTGTGGTACCCTCCCTTTTCCCTCCCCACTTTGTGACGTCCAAAAACATCTCTCCTCTAGACAAACACCCTACAGGGGATCAGAGGGAGACAAGTCACCCCTGGCTGAGAACAGCTGATCCACATGAAAGGAAGGAAGACGGCATCTATGATTCAAAGGAGCACATGGCCTGTGTCCTAGATCAGACCCGGGTTCAAGTCTCAGGTCTGCTCTGGTTGTGTGCCAGCTACTAAGCTCTCATCCTCTGCGACCTGGTTTCCCTCTCTGTAAATATGAGCCTTGTGAGACTGTAGTGGGTGATGATCAGTATCTGCAAAAGACAGTGCCTAGGACTGGAGAGATGGCTCAGCGGTTTAAGGTACTTGACTGCAAAGCCTAACAACCCAGGTTCGATTCCCCAGTACCCATGTAAAGCCAAAGTGAAGCATGCATCTGGAGTTTGTTTGCAGCAGCTAGAGGCCCAGGGCATCTATATTCATGCTCTTGCTCTCTCTCTTGCTCTTTGCAAATAAATAAACAAACATATTTTTTTAAAAAAAACACTGCCTACACAGACAACACTGGAGTGGGTGATACAAACTGTAGACTGTACATAGAGAGCTTAGTAACTATGTTTTGGTGCCATAATAAAATCTACTTATTACAGTTAAAAAAAAAACAAAACAAAACAAAAAAAAACCACTGCCTATTAGAAGGCTACTGTGGTTGGATTCGGGTTGGATTTTTATAATAGAGCACACAAGCCAGAGAGAAGTATATGTTTTCAGGATTACCGAGGCTCTGATGCAAACATGATTTGGTGTGTTAAGCATGAACCAGCTAGGGATAGAGAAAGAACACTCAGAAAATTGCTAGGAAACAGAGGAAAGGGCCCATGTATGTACAAGAACTGGCTCTCTTTCCCTGGAGACTTTCATCTCTTTAGGAGCAGGTAACCAGGTATGACCTAATAACAGGTAAGGTTCCAGAGCCTGCACACCACCTGAGCTCCATCAGAAGCAGGACCTGCAGGGTTGGGCAGATGGCTCAGTGGGTCAAGCAAGGAATCCCTAGCACACATGCAAATTGCTGGGTGGAGGGGTGGATTGGGGAGGGGGAGACTGGTGGATCCAATTTGGTGAGGTCTAGGTTCAGTATGAGACCCTGTCTCAAAAAAAAAAAAAATAAGGTGGAGAGAGGCTGAGAAGGACACCCAGTGTCACTCACTGACCTTCACACATATATGTACACATGTGCATGAGGCCCCCACACACACATGTGCCCACATGTATATTGTGGTGGTTGAGTGTGAATGTATGTCCCCCATAGACTTAGGTGCTTTATTAAGCATGTGACTTGGGTCTCCTGCTGCCTGGCTGGAGGAGGTGTTACTGGGAATGGATCTCAATTCCAGTCCAAAGGTATGGAGAGAAAAGTTTGAGCTCTGGGTTCCTGTTTTGCTGCTTTTTGGTATTTGCCGGCTGGTTGTTTCTCTCTGCTTGGATCTGTGAAAAGAAGCCAGCTTCTTCCCATGGATCTGTAAGCCTGAACAAATCCCTTCCTTCCATAAACTGTGTCTGGTTCAATGCTCATCCCAGTAATATGAACTGAATATAACACATATGAACATGCATACACCTTTGTGGTGTTTGATTATGAATGCATATCCCTCAGAGCTCGAGGTAATTTTGATTAAGCTTGTAACTTGAGTGTCCAGCAGCCTGCTGGAGGAGGTGTCATTGGGTCAGATCTTATAGTCCAGCCCTAAGGTGTGCTCAGAGCAGTTTGAGGTCTGGCTGCTGGTGCTTGCTGGTGTTTCTATAATCTATGGAAGTGAGTCAGCTTCTTCTGCCATTGATGGCGTTTCCCCTGGATTTTGTAAACCTGAAATAAACCCTTTCCTTCCATAAACTGATTCTGGTCGGGTATTTATCCAGCAACACAAAGGTAATTGCAACACTAATGCTTGAACACACACATATGCAAACACACACACAAACACACACACACAAGCAAACACACACATACACACACAAACACAGACACATTGTGATGGTTAGGTTTTGTTGTCAACTTGGATCTTTTTAATTATCTTGGGTGGGTCTCCGAGGTTATTTATAGGAAGGCAGCCTCTCAGCAAGGGGCTGGATGTAAAGAAGCTCAAAGAAGCTAGAAGTAAACATCCTTTCCTGTGTGGGCAGTGCAGGAAGGAAATTCCAGAGACTCAGGAAGCCATTAAGTCTGGGAAAGGGTTGTAAGACCCCCACCCTAAGCCTATATAAAGGGGAAGAGATTCTCTCCTTGTCCCCCCTGGCTGTTCCCTGTTCTGTGTGTGGTATTGGTGATGGGTTTTTCTCTCTGCTCGGACCTGTGAAAGAGGGCCAGCCTCTTTCGCTGTTACAGAACTTCCCCTCAATCTGTAGTTTCAATAAATACTTTCCTCCCCCAAATTGTGCCTGGTTTGGAGATTCATCCCAGCGGTGTGTGGCTGACTACGACACACATGCATATACACACATACACACACACATACACACACACATACAAACACACAAACACACACACACACACACACACACACACACACCCCAAAGGATAAGGAAGGAAGTCAGACATGGCCATGGGCTATGGTACCATTGGTGACTCAGCCAACACAGGACTTCCACTGAGCTCAGGATCTGAGGCAGTAGTTATATGGCCACTTTGGGACCCCATGCAACCACCCTATCCCAATAGGTACCTCACCATGTCAAACCTCCGGGCTAGCTCCAGGTCGTCCTCATTCCGGACCATCTCAAAGAAGTCTAAGTGCCTAGGTAGATTAAGAAAGGATAGGAAAAGATGACATTACAGTTAGGATTTCCCTGGTGGAAGGTTCCAGTCCCTATAACCCCCAATTGGCTATGTTCAAAAATCTTCATTCTGACGAAGCTGAGGAAAGACCAGAAACAAACCACGTGACATCGATGAATGCCATCTACTTTTATAAGATCTCATGATCTTCCTTCAGATCCTATCACTGTAAAAGCCACAGTTTCTCAACGGTGACATGATTGACATGTTTGGCCCGTGTGGTGATGGGAGGCTGCTGTGGTCTATGGGATACCTTGCGCATCGCTGGCCTCTATCCATGAAATGCCCACCCAAGCCAGGTGTGGTGGTCAGATTTATAATCCCAACAACTCACAAAGCTAAGGTACAAGGATCATAAATTCTAAGACCAGCCCAGGCTACATAGTAAGTTCCAGGCCAGCCTTGGCTACAGATACTGAGTCTCTAAATAAATAAATAAACAAACAAACAAACAAACAAATAAATAAATACATAAATAACCCTTCCAACCGAAAGAGTTCCAGGCCAGCCTTGGCTACAGATAGCAAGTCTCTAAATAAATAAATAAATAAATAAATGGCCCTTTCTCCAATGGGCAAACTGAAAGAGGTCCAGGCCAGCCTTGGCTACAGATACCGAGTCTCTAAATAAATAAATAAATAAATAAATAAATAAATAAATAAATAAATAAATAAATAAATAAATGGTCCTTCCTCCAATGGGCTAACCGAAAGAGTTCCAGGCCAGCCTTGGCTACAGATACCGAGTCTATAAATAAATAAATAAATAAATAAATAAATAAATAAATAAATAAATAAAAGGCCCTTCCTCCAATGGGCCATATGAAAGAACGTCTCCAATTTTCCTAGAAGATAAAGTCAGCCAACATCAAGAACTATTGCTCCTGATGTAGCGTCCACAGTGCTCATACTGTTCCTCAAGTCAGTCACCAGAGCAAACCCCACCCTTATCTTCTCCACCCATGGAAACATGCCCACCCTTCTCAAAGCAACCCATCCCTTTCTCCTTAAAACCCTGAGTCATAAAATAGCCTATACCAATGGGGCAGAACCAATGGGACTCACTGGTAACATATAAGGATGCAATTCTGCCCTTTGATCCTTTTGGGTGGAGCAGTTCACTGTCGAGTGGGATGGAGTGCATTCCTGTTCCCTACCAGCGAACACTAATGGTGCCCTCCAAATGGTGTGAAGCCCAAAGAACACTCACACCTAATTCTAAATGTTCCCCAGAAGGCAGAGGTGCCTGGTTAGAGACCACTGGGTTCCTCTGTCAAGCAGGTCTGCAAAGAGCAGGGGGCAAGGATCCACCTGCTGCCCCCAGAGCTGACTCTGAAGCTAGGCTGGGTAGGGTCCCCAGGAGAAGAGCATTCTTTATTCGGGTGCTGAACATCTCCAGCAGAGTCACTGTCCCCTTAGGTGTGTGGTGGGACCTGGGGACAAGGGCCTTACTTGTCCAGGATGGCATTCTCGTGTTGGCGGAGCTTGTCAATCACAGGCTGTATCCCCAGCATCAGAAACTCATACCGGAGATGGAGGCGGAACTCGAGGTTATCCTGCGGGTAGCCAAGGGAGGGTCAGACTCAATGGATGGTCTCAAGGGCCACTCAGAGACCCCCACATCACCCACCTCGACCCTCAGCCTATGGCATCTTCTAGAGCAAACTGTTCCAATCCCAGAAGGATGGGAAGAGATTGACTTTGACCTTGCTGTATCTCTAAATGAAGCTTGCTGGCCAGCTCTCCTGTTAGCCCTCCCACCACCATTCCTTTCTGTCTCTTAGCCTCTGACCTCAATGTGTAGAGTGACACAGAGAGGGAGCTTGGGAGTCAGAAAGGTCTTGGGTGACATCCCTGTGCTGCGACACCTAGTTTTGGGGCCTCGGTACTTATGGCTGTTTAGCAGTGTCTACCTATGGGAGAAGTCAGGACAAGTGACAGCCATAAGTGACAACATAGTGCCAGAAGCTTAGGGAGAGGTGGTTCTCTAGCCTCTCTTACATAACTCAGGTCATCAGTGCTGAATGCAAAAAATCGATCAATCAATAAACAAACAAAAAACAAATGCATGCTGACGGGAAAGGGAGAATAAATAGTATAGATCATTAAATGACTATTTTTGTCTTGTCTACCCTTCAGGTTAACTTGATCGGGGCCTCTGATTGCCTTGGAATTTGGGGCTTTACCTAGCTTAAAGTTATTCTAAAGTTCCTACCTTTTCACACATGCATTGTGTGTGTGTGTGTGTGTGTGTGTGTGTGTAGGATAGATATTGACACCTTATTTATTGAGACAGGCTCTCTCACTTGAACCCAGAGCTCACAGATTCAGCTAGTCTAGCTAGCCAATGGAGATCCCCCAGCTCTTGCTTCCTAAAAGCTGGGATTACAGGTGAGCCACCATGCCTACCTAGCATGCGTGTGAAGGATTTGAACTCAGGTCCTCATGTATACATAGCAAGTCATCTTCTCAGCCTAATGTTCCTGACTTAATGTTCTGCGAATCACATCCTTAGTCCAGAGGAAGAGAACCCAGAGCCCACACCTCCCAACAGAATGTGCTGGAAAAGCACGACCAGCCAGTCTGGATAACACAACAGTGACTTTGTTTAAGCAACATTCACAGCAGACTAATCTTTCCTGGGTCCAAGGGAAGGAGGCAAGCAGTTCTAAAGGTGACTTGAAGGTGACATTATCAACAGAGGCCAAACTGACCAGATGCCTCTCAGCCCTTCTCTCTGACACTTCCCTGGGGGTCCTCAACACTCCCCTGGTTCCAGAAAGTGAGGGAAAGACAAGAGGAAAGAAAAGAGGACTCACTTCTCCGGCTCCAGCATTGAGGACAGCATTGATAAAGGACATGATAGCAGTCTTCAGGTTCACCTCATCCCGGTATTGGCCCAAACTTCGGTCCAGCTCATTCAGCAAGGTCTGATGGGAAGGCAGGGCAGGGTGGAGAAGGGACTTAGGGTGTCACCAGGACAGCCTCTGCTCCTCTCCTTCCACCCACCTAGGAGCAGGAGTGAGCCCCTCCATCCCTGCCTGATCATGCCTGTCTAGCTAATCTGGACCATGGCGATGTCACTCCTGCCCTAGGAGCCTCCTTGCTTTTCTGTGCCTCAGTCTCAGATGCCTTGGTCCCTGCTCAGCCCTCAGGCTTTTTGTTTCTGCTGCTAGGCACGATCATAGTGCTGCATTCTGCTTGTCCCAGATGTCCAGCTTCACTTCCCAGCCTCATGGACACCAGCTTGTGTCACTTCTGAAATCATTCCGAAAGGGGCCACTTTCTGCACAGTGTGATGTGCTCCAAAATGTTTAATGTTCTGGACAAGGTGATGCACAGCTTTAATCCCAGCACTCAGGAGGCAGAGGTAGGAGGATCACCATGAGTTCAAGGCCAGCCTGAGACTACATAGTGCATTCCAGGTCAGCCTGGGCTGGAACGAGACCCTACCTCGAAAAACCAAAAAAAAAAAAAAAAAAAAAACCTTTTAAAAATATTTTTATTTTTAAAAGAGCAAGAGAAGGAATGAGAGAAGCCGGGCATGGTGGTTGTCATGGTTTGATCCAGGCGTCCCCCACAAACAATTGAATATGTTCTGATAGATCAATCCTCAGCTGATGGCAGTTTGGGTTTTACAACCTCGATAAAGCTGTGTCATCAGGGGTGGGCTTATGGGGTTATAAGCCAGCTTCCCCTTGCTAGTATTTGGCACACCTTCCTGCCGCTGTTTGCAGTGCTGTGGCAGAGGTGATGTCCAGCCCTCTGCTCATGCCATCGTTTTCCCTTCCAGGATGGAGTCTCCCCTCTTGTCCGTAAGCCAAATAAACCCATTCCTCCACAAGCCGCTTTTGCTTGGGTTCTTTCTGTGCAGCAACAAGAATGCTGAATGCAACAGTGGTGCACGCCTTTAATCCCAGCACTTGGGAGGCAGAGGCAGGAGGATCACCATGAGTTCAAGGCCAGCCTGAGACTACACAGTGCATTCCAGGTCAGCCTGGGCTGGAGTGAGACCCTACCTCAACAAACAAACAAAAATATGTTTAATGCCGGAATACCTAGCCTATTCTGGCTCATAACTCATAGTCAGCCACACTGGTTCCCAGGAACTGAGGCTTAAGTCTGCACCCTGCACTGTGCTAAGACACTTTGTACTCTGTCATTTGGACATTTGAGGGCAGGTCAGAAAGACAAAGGCAGATGAGCATTGTCTGATGTTCCTTTGCCCTTGGGTGGAATGCTGTGCAATTATACCAACTTCTCACTGAGCCTCTCTCAAGACCTGGGTACTGACAGGACTTTTGCGACAGAGTCACAAAAATAAAGCAAAGGTCACTGTCCCACGCTCCAGAAACCCATGGTCTAGTGAGAAGGAGAAACACATCTCCCAACTACTTTCAAAGGAAGCCATCTGGGTCCCACTTCTGTCTTCCTTCCATGGCTAGGTATGCAGCTTGCACATGCACCCTCTCTTACCCAGTTTCTGTTCTCAGTCTGTCACCCTCACCCTGTGTCCCCTCTGTCCCCGCTCCTCACCTGGAAGCGCGTGCGCTCGGCTGCATACACCTGGTAGTGTAACATGGCTTGCAGAACTTTCTTGTGACCCCCAGGTACGAGGCACACGGCCCCCAGGATCTCCAACACGGCCACCTTGGTCTTGCTGTTCTCCGTGCGCAGGCTCTGTGCAATGGTACTGATGGCCTCGGGTTGGGCCAGCACGTGTGCCCTCCCCTGGGAATTGTTCATGAGAGCCTTGATGCAGCCGATGAGCGAGGTGTGGATGCGGCTCTCGCAGGTGGCATGGTCCATGCTCCGGAGGAAATTCAACAGACAGGTCAAGCCCTCCAGCTCGATGAAGCGGGTCACAAACCTGCCAGCCAGTGCCATTAGGAAAAAGGACTTCTCTGTTTGCATGTCACTCTACATACTTTTGGAAATAGAGACCTTTGGCATCACCAGTGATAAAGCTTAGACATAAGGGGCTGAGGAGATGGCTCAGTAGTTAAAGGCACTTTGCTTGCAAAGCCTGCTGTCCCTGGGGTTCAATTCCCCAGCATCCACATAAAGTCAGATGCACAAAGTGGTGCATGCGTCTGGGGTTTGCAGCAGAAGAAGCCCTGGAGTATCAGAAATCTCTTCTCCCTTCTCCACCCATCTCTCTCTTGCAAATAAAATGAATAAAACTTTTTAAAAGTTTATACATAGCCCTGAACTCCTGTTACTTGGGAAAAGAGTCACGTTTTTGTTTGAGTTTTAAATACTGTGTTTTGTCATTTCTTTATGAAGTGTCTCTCCCAAAGGCTCAGGTACTGAAAGCTTGGTTCTCAGCTGCTGGTGCTAGTTTGGAAGGTTCTAGAAACATCAGGAGGCAGTGCCTAGCTGTAGGAAGACTTTGAAAAGCATGATTTGTCCCTGGTACCCCCTCCCCTCCACTCTCTCCTTCCTGTTCACTATGAGGTGAAAGACCTCTGCTCTACTCTCTGACCACCTTGCCTTACTATAGACCCCGAGGCACAGAGCTGAGGGCCCATGACTGAACGCTCTGAAACTGTGAGCTAAGATAAATCTCTCTTCCCTTAAATTATTTTTTTCAGGTATTTATATGATATAAAGCAATCTCCTTGCATATCACTGGCTATCAGTTGCATAGCTCCAATGAGATAAAATATGATCCTAATTATTTTGGCCAGCAAACCCGAAGAAGACTCATGTCCAGTCATACTACGAATCAAGAGAATGATAGTCAGGGACCAAGAATGGAAAGGCATATTTCAGAGAATTTCTTGGGAAAACAGCAGGTTTGATTCTTAGCAGCAAATATGATGGGCCACTTAATTCCGTCATTCTTAACCTGGCCCAGGGGTCTGAGGACTTCGGTGGGCAAAGAAAATTACATTTTTATTTTTGAAAACGTCTGAACTGAAAATGAGCATTCCCTTCAATGATGAAGGGAGGCTATAAATGACAGAGCTATTAGCAGAATCCCTTGACTTTCTCACTCGAAGAAATCACTGCTATTTGCGTATCAAATTATAGTTGTGGCAGGCATCTGGAAATATCATTTACACCTTTCCATTCTAAGATTATAGTTGTTATGCCTGATTTTGCTACTGAAGGCATAAAGAAGCACATTTATTGCTACCTTGTGCATTTTAAAATATTTTCTAGCTATATTTTAATTGAATTGGTTTGTTCTTCAACCCAATCTATTAAAGTATCATTTCTGAGAAGCGGCGTGTAAGTTTTATCTGGGTAGGTGGGTGGGTACAAAACATACCTGACAATACAAGTCCCCTCAAATATAAATAAAGTATTCTTAATTTAGTAGCATATAGTTAATGAGTTGAGAAATGGTCATGGTTTGAGCTCTAGGAACAACATATATAATTAATACATAGCTGTATCTCTGTGTATTTATATTATTGTACAAATTTGCCTAGGACAATAGAATATGCTATTAGATTATGTTAACAATGGGTGTCTTTCTTGGTTCTATTATGTGTTTTTCTTTATTCCAAAAAAAATTCTACAATGACTACATATAACTCTTGGGAACAGAATTTTGTTAGGAAAATTAAAATGAACTGAGGTGGGTTATTAATGTGCCAACATCCCCTCCGACCTCCTTACGTCTTAAATGATCTCATCCCTCTCTGCCTCTCTTTCCCAGCCTGACACGGCCCCATCAGAAGGACACTCGGAATTGAGATGTCCCCAACTTTCCACAGACTTTTGCTTCCAGGCTCTTGGGGCAGAAAATAGTCCAGACAATTCTCAATGTCAGCGGATGACTAGTAAGTGCTAAATAACTAGGTCTTTGGGGAAAGAGAGAGAAGTGAGGGATGTGGGGAAGGAAGGAGAAGGGAAGGAAGAGAAGAAGGAAGAAAGGAAGGAAGGTCTCATTGTGCTATTTGCTCGTTTCTAGGACTGTTAGCAAAGAAAATTCCAAGCTCTCGCTGTGATGGTATTGACCACGGGTTCAAAAGAGATGCACTATGTCATAATATTTTTCCCCATAGTGCACCTTGGGCACAAACTCAAGAATATCCCTCCCAGTAAAGCATATATGCCATAGTAAGCTGTAGAAAAATAATCGGTAATCAGTTGTCCATTTCAAGTATGGCTTTGGATGTCACTTATTTTAATCATAAATTTTACACAATTTAAATTTTAATCAAAGCTGCGTTTAACAACAAAGTTTGCAAAATTGCTGAAGATTTACCAGTAGGCTCACCAGTCTGTGTGAACCCATCCATGACACCGCTGAGTAGAGCTAAAAGCAAGGAACCCTTTGTGGCCCTGTTTGGACCCTGTACACAGAGGTCTGGAAAGAGGCTTTGACTCCATCCTGCGTGGCTCCCACCCCAGATGCCAGATCTTGCCCATGGACTCACCATCTCCCCCTAATGGTTGAGGTCAGAATTTCTCAACCTATATCTACCTCTTCTCTAGATGGGCACTCATTCTGCCCCGTTCTTCTCCTCTCCTGACTCAGAGGAGAAATGGGACTTTGGTAACAAAGTATATGACTCCAGGGAATTCTTGAAGTGGAGTTATTAACAGGATCAGCAATGGACCAGGGTCCTATGAGCAGCTTCAGGATGGGGACAAGGGAAGAAGCCAAGGAGGGAAAACAGGCTGAGTCACCTCATGGGTTGTGTCCGCAGGGCGGTCTTCAGGTCTTCCACAACTTGGTTCCTCACCTCTGTCTCTTCCTCATCAATTGCGTACAGACTCTGCATCTGAGGCCCACAGGTTAAGGTAAAAGAGGTCAAACTGGGTCACCTGCCTCCCAGGCTCACATGTGACCACCTCATCTTCTCAGGGAATAGTTCCCTAAGACATACTCAGACTCTGAGATGACCCACGTTCATATATAGAATTTTGCTTTCTTTATCTGGGAAATATGGAGAATTATCAGCCCAGCCTGCTTCCTGAGCCCTTGTGAGGTCCAGATGGGTTAAGAAGATATTTACTCATTGGGGGACATTGATGCCCCAACTTATTATGATAAGATCTCAGGAATTATTAGAAAGCTGTGAGCAGAGCGCTGGAATGGGGAAGAGAGCAGAAAAATGGTTTGGTGGTATTGGGGGGGGAATCACTGTACCCCCTCCAGGGTGGGGGCAAATCAAGAGGGGGCAGCCACTCACCGCAGCCATGGAATTGATACGATCGATGTAATACTCGGGCCAGCTGGTCGCCAGCTTGTTGGGGTCCTCCTGCTCCTGCAGAATGAAAGAAACTGATCAATGGATGAGACCTCTGGGAGACCTTGAACCTCATTTGGAGTCTGAAGGAGATTCAGTTCCCAGAACTGTCCACAGGGGCGCCCTGCAGGCATAAGTGCAGAGGCTGACAGGGTCTATTTCTCCCCCAGTGAGATGCTCTTAACAAAAACACTATACTCATATGACCAGCCAATCACATGAGCAGAAAACACACAGGGTCACTTTCAACAAACCACAAGCACAAATTTTAAAATATGGCCTTTTTTCCTGTTTATGTCTGTCCCACCAGTAGTTGATATTGTTTCATGGTGGTTGAGTCTTATATGAATGTGTGCTTATATTTTTATTACCTTTCATTCCCCCCCCATCTTTTCATTTCTATCTGATCATATCATTCTTATAGAGTACACGAGCATTGGTCACGGGTGGCTTAGAAATAGAAGTTTAGTGTCTCTCAGATAGTTTGACAATGCTGGCAAAAGGCACATAGTACTGGCCACACCATAGGTACTCAATAAAAAAAAAATTAGCACTTGCAAAAAGAAGAGAAACTCCACAGGCCTGGAATCTGGAAAGACCCTGCTAGGCTTCTGATTGGCTCATTGCACACTCTACTGATCCAGGGGTGTGCACCACTGAGAGACAGGCTCAATGCATCCTCTCCTGATCCAGAGGTGCTCACCATTGAGAGACAGGCTCTCCTGAACCACTTGCTTCAGATTCACATGAGGAACCATCTTGCCCAGGGGCCCTGGTGAAAAACCTGCTCCAGAGCCGTAGGAACTGATTCTCTACAGCTGACCCTGTCCTCTAGAAATTACTTTTTTTTCCCCTTAAAATGCCAGTTTTTTTTT
>PVHP010048517.1:0-12497 GCA_004024765.1 Zapus hudsonius
AACTCAAAAAAAAAAAAAAACCCAAATTGCCCCTCAAAAAATGGGGCACTGTGAATTCAACAGAAAATTCACAGAGGAGGAAACACAAATGGACTTTTCTCACCCGACAAAGTACTCAGCAACCTTAAGCATCAGGGAAATGCAAATCAAAACCACAATGAGATACCACTTTACCCCAGTCATAATGGCAATCATAAAGAAAACCAACAATTGTTGCTGGCGAGGATGCGGGGAAAAGGAACCCTCATTCACTTCTGGTGGGATTGCAAACTTGTTCAAATGCTATGGAAAGTAGTGTGGAGACTCCTAGACAAAATGGACATAGAACTACCAATGGAGACAGCTATCCCTCTACTAGGCATCTACCCACAAGATGTCACATCTCAATGCAGAAACTTTTGTACAACTATATTTATAGCAGCTCAATTCATAATAGCCAAGAATTGGAATCAACCCAAATGCCCATCCATGGAGGAATGGACAGTGAAACTGTGGAATATTTACATGATGGAATTCTACTCAGCTGAAAGGAAAAATGACATATTGAAATTTAGGAAAAATGATCTGACTTTGATCTTACTAAGTGAACACTCAAAAGATCAGAGAATCAAATACCGCATATTCTCTCTCATATGCGGTCCTTAACCAGGCTAAACATCAACTCTAGCAGACTAGTAGAAAGAAGTGAGAGGTTATGAATGAGGGGTAAGGAATGGGGGGATGGCTTAAGCATGAGGATTAACCAAATTAGGTTCAAAAACATAAAATCCTCACGAGCATACTGTAACCTATTGAGAAAGTAGTGAGCGTCGACTGGCAAGAGGGGCCATGAGTGGTAGGGGAGAGAGTCTAAGCCTGTGAACAATTAGATCAGCCTTACAACCCCTGGTTCCAACCACCAGTTCCTTCCCTCACTGAGCTATTGATCAAAGCTACTCATGAGATTCCAACAAGACAGAATTCTGTCAAAGCTCTTGAGTGCCCTCCCCAGGCCTTAGGCAAAACCCTGTTGCTGAAGAAACCACAGATCAGCATCGAGAGACGCTTCAAGGTCCGGAAAGGTATCCAGCCCTCAGAAGGCAGTTAGTGTGGTTAGCTGGAAGGCACTGCATAGGCTCCCAGGGGAAACTGATCAATGACACCTGGAGTAAACAGAGACCACTCACATGAAACACAATCTGTGGCCATGAGTAGGCTGACCACACCTCCTATGGGAGAGAACAGCAAACCAAGAAAGGAGCACTTGCGCAATGGAGGAGCCTGGGCCTGGGGGAGACAATCAACAGTTTTCAAATTTGGCCGAATTTTCCACTTAGTGAGGGGGAGCCCTTGTCTGGACTTGGGATTCAGGGCGTTAGGTACTGGATCCCATACTCTTCGCCTCCCAAGGAAAGATGCACTATGGGAGCAACTGATGGGGAGGATTCTAAAAATAGAATGTAGGTAATCCAGAATGGTGTATATTTGTTAACCTATACTGATCTCACTCTCCGATGGAGATTGTGTTTGTATTTTTCAGGATGCAGCGAGAGAGCCGGGGCCCATCTAACCCTGCCAATCGACCGTAGGCAGATAGCTGAGATCCTTTCAAGAGAGGAGCCACCATAGTCATATCGTGGAGGATCCATAGGGAATCCCACAGAGTATGACAGGATGAACAAGGGACTCACAGCCACAGCCATTCAATCAAAAAAGGATAAGCCAGTGAGACAGAAACCAAGGATTCTCGACACAAAAACCCCTAAGCTCACAACCTTAAAGTAGCCTTAATGCTCATCCACCACAACTCAGGGAACTGAGTGGAAGAGGGGGCGGAAAGATTGTGAGAGCTGTGGTGGAGGAGACTATCCAGAGGCATGGCACCCCTCAGTGACAACATACTAGGGCCAGGAGAACCTGGCTGAATAATAGGCTATCCATGGTCCCCTGTCACAAGGACTGATCCAGACGACCCATGGAGGAGGTTATCCAGCGGATTGGGGAGGGGAGGGCAGTGGGGAATTGGGAATAACAACTCATTGTTTGCCCACTAAATAATGTAACTCATTTTGGACAATTAAAAAAAAGAAAGAAAGAAATTTGTAGTTGGAACATCAACAAAATTTTACAGTTGGACCAATTTTTTGAGAATGCTAAATGAGCAAAACCATTGGGAACCTGATCCTTGATAGACTTATAAATAGAAAATTCTCTAGAGTATATTCCCCCTTAATTTTGGTAAACAAGCAGGAATTATATTATAGTAGTCAATGTAGGCTTAATTATTATTTTATGCTTATGGATGTGAGTTAGCTTTTGGGACTGCAGTTTTAAGGCAGCCCAGGTTTCTTTAAGTTAAGAGACTGGAAAGGAAGGTTTAGAGTTTGTAGCAGCATTAGTTTAGCTTGAGAGAGGAAAGAGAGAACAGGAAAATTGACAAGCCCCTGCAGGAGGAAGGGATAATTTAACCTCTGAAGCAGAGGGTATGAGAAAGAAAAGATTTCCCTCATGAAGGCTGGGGGCTGCTTGGGGCCAGTGTGAGTTACTTGTATAAAAGAAAAGATTTGCCTTGCAGAGGCTGGATCCTGGAGTCGTCCAGGGCTGTAAAGCAAATAGAGTTAGATTTACCCCCCTCAGGACTTGGGGGCCAGATTGACAGCATAAATGCTATTGGAGAAAAGGTTAAAAGGGCTATCTTTTTCCTGAAGGGCCATATAGATAGCATATAGTTTCTTATATTGAGGGGATTTGTCAGGGAGTTTTTGAAAGTAATTTTTGGGGGGTTGGTCTCTGTTATTTTATTTAACTGCACATGCTCCCTTGGTAAAGGCCACTGTTTAGCCTGGGAGTTGAAGGTAAATAGCAGTGAGCCCCTGAGGCTCAGTTTGAGCCGGGGGGCATGGGCCACATGGGGCCCAGGCTAGGGGTGCTTTCACCCCTAGTTTACTGGTTTGGGCCAAGCTGAATGTATGGCCTGAGGGTTGCCATGCTGTTCGCCAGTGTATCCAGGTGGCAGGTGCCTGGCCGAGGGAAACTGCAGAGATGCCCCTTGGGCAATGGGCAAGAGACCCCGAGAGGGCAGGGTGGGGACAGGGGCTCCAGCAGCAGGGGCTGGAGCCTGGCAAGGCAGGGTGGGGGAAGCGAGGGTGCAGCCTTGGCTCCCCCCGGTGCACACGCATCCAGCCAGCACTTCAGGGAGGGCTGGGGAGGGCATGAGTTTGATTTTAGGTTTCTCCAGCACCATGGGCATAGATCTGGGCATGGGAGAGTTATCAGTGCTTTTGTCTAAAAGGCTGGGTGACGAGTCTCTGAGGCTCTGTGGCTGGAGCAGCGCAGGTTTTTTTGGCACTGCAGGCAAAGGCAGAGGCAAAGCTGGATAGATAGATCTGGGCATTGAGGGGTTAATAGTACTTTACTTCTGAAAGCTGAGGGGCTTATCTGAGGAACCTGTCTGAAGCCAAAGCTGCTCAGGTTTCAGCACAGCTGAAAGAAGCTGCAGCGCTCTTTGGGAAGTAAGGACATCGGTATATATGAATTTCTGTTTTATTTCTTCTACAGCCCCTTTTAGGGATTCAACCTCTGATATTAGGTGATCCTTAGGGCTCTTTTTTATTAGAACTGGTATTCTTTTGTATTTTATGGTTAGGTTTTATTTCGGGTTGATTTAAACATTGTTTTTTCACTGCTAGTATTGGGAGAAAGGGAGGGGAGGTTTTTTTTTGTTTCTAACTAGGCACTCTATTTGGAACCACACTTGTGAATCATAGGGGCTGTTGGGATCTATCCAAGGAGGGACCATGAGGGCTTCTTCTGAAAAGGAAGTAGCCTCTTTCTTGGAAAGCTTAAATCCCCATGATTTCAGGAGTGTCCTTAATGCCTTGACTAGAGAACTGTTTTGTCTGGACTTAGAATTCCCCATGATAGCAAAAGATGTAGAAGCGCCGAAATTGTTAGGCAACTCTTTCTTACTGACTGGCAGTGAGGGGGATTCCCTAAGAGTTCAGAAGCCAGCCTCTGCAAATTTCAGAGATTCAGTGACCTGTCCTAAAGGCTCTTATTGGGTCATTGCATGACCGATTTAATTTCAGATAGAGACTATGATAGAGGGGTTGCTTGCCAACACACGGAGGCTGTCAGGGTCAATCCTTCCAGCTAAAAGCCTTCCTTCTCTGCTGAAGTGTAGCCTCAGCCAAGAGAAATTAGTTGCTTTTTAGCCTTAAGAAAGTCCCTCACGAAGGCGTGGATCAAAAACAAAGTAGAAAATGAGAGTTTGGAGGCGCAATCGCAGATTTTCCCTTGCAAAGGGGGACTTACATGTCTTGCATATGGTATCCGTGAATGCTGTTTAGTCTGTGGAAGACACACATTCAAGGTGCCCAGCTATTGTTTTGCCTCTGGGCGTGCCATTAGCTGCCACAGAGGGGAAGTGGTGGGAAGCTGAGTGAAGTCTGGCCCCTGCTTTGCTGTCTCAGGGTGTTTCCACAGAGCTGGGGGCTGATGCAAGGCGTGGTCAGTGGAGTACACAGACACGAGCATATGTATATAGTGTATACACGTGGTTCTTTATTCAATTGGGAGAGCTTACATTTATAGGGAAAGGGAGCCAGGGGGATGAGAAATAGGGGAGAATTAAGGGGATTGGTTAATCAGCATGGTGAGTTAGCACTCTTAAAGGGGATAGGTGAGTTCAGACAACGTTCAGGCCCCCCAATTACATAATTACATAAATTGGGAGGCCTGAGTGGCAGAAAATATGTGATTCTAGCCATGGTCCATGGGAATGGGCATAGGAAAATTTGTTACTTGGGTCTGACACCCATTGCCAGTCTTGTTGAGATGGGAATGCCGGGTGCCTGTGGCTTGCCCATGGGGGTTGGGAGTCAGGGTTGATGGAGCTGGGAAACGCCTACCAAATTGTCAGTGTTTCACCTGCTCAAACATTGTTAACCCTTTGTCCTCTGTGCCCTCATTTAGCAGTGCCAACAAGCAGTTCCTGACATTTATGTATTATACACATAAAGATACACAGTACTTATTCATTGGCATTTCCCTCTCCTTACAGGTGAAATACTTATAAAACTCACATGGTTGAGCTGCCTGGATTCACAAAGTGGAAACTTGGAAGATATATCTTTTTTTTTTCCTTTTTTAGAAAGACCAGTAGTCCCAGATTATAAAAATAAACTCAATTCCAAAAGGTTCACCCAACTCCCTGAGGTCTTTCATACTTCTCATACTATGCATTCTAAGTTTGGGAAACATTGTCAGGTGCACTGGTACATGCCTTGAGTAGATCTAGCACTCAGAGGCTGGGATAGATGGATAGGATAGATGGATAGGATGAGTTCAAGGCCAGCCTAGAGCTACAGGGTAAGTTCCAGGTCAGCCTGGGCTAGAGTGATACACTGCATCAAAAAAGAAAAAGAAATTATAAAGAAAAAAAAGAAGAAAGGAAGGAAGGAAGGGAGGGAGGGAGGAAGGAAGGAAATAATGAAGGAAAGAGGGGGAAAGAAAGAAAGAAAGAAAGAAAGAGAGAGGGAGGGAGGGAGGAAGGGAGGGAGGGAGGGAGGGAGAAAGGGAAGGTGGAAAACAGAAACGCTAAAACTTGATGGGGAGCAGAAAATGAAAACTGGAGGAGTGTAGTATTAGATAAACAGGAAATGGTGCCAATTATATCAAGTTAAATGAAAACACAGATCCTAGTGACCTGAGAGAGCTGATGTCACTGGTGCACTAGGAAAACTGGGTTTTAGAGGTTCCCTAGAAGCAGAGCAAGATCAAGACTGGCATTCGGGATAAAGTGATCCAGTGAAAAAAAGCGAACTGTGGGGATAATAGTGTCCACACCAGTGAAAGAAGAAGGAGATACAAGTGTGTCAGGTTTTGTTGTTTGCTTTCCTTTGAATTTTACTTTAAAGCTCACAGATATTACGGCTGAAGGAAGGTCAAAGATGAAAAAGTGAGCATGATTGGATCGATGGGAGAGAAATTTGAAGTGGACAGTGATGGTATGTGAAGGAGAATGAAGGGGTTAGACTTTGATGCTGGCAAGACCTGAAGCAGTGGAGGTGTGGCAGTGGGGCCACCATCAGAGGACAGAGGAAGGAAGGGCACACACTCAGAGCCAGCTTCAGAGGTAGCCTCTTCAGTCACCTCAATGTAGGCATTGTCCAATGATGTCACCTGTGAGGGGAGTGAGTATTACCTTGCCCACAGATTCATTGGGCCATATTTAAAAAATAAGTTAATGTATATATAAGAGCAGTTAACAAAAAGCTATTATCCATCACAAGCCAGAAATGGGAATACACTCCTGTACTTAGGAGACAGAAGCAGGAGGATTACAAATTGGAAGCCAACCTAAGCTACAGTGAGAGCCTGTCTAACACGCAGATATGTCCTATGGATAGACTCATTATATTCATATGTTTTGATAAAGAAGGTCCTGTGAGGTGGTGACTATTTTTTTCCCAGGAAATCAGATGAAAATAAAAAAAAATCATGAATCTTTCTAAACCACAAAAGTTATATAAGTAAACAATAAGTGTTTTTTTTTTCCTATTAAATTGTTTAAAAGGGCTGGGATGATTTATCATTAACAACAACAAAAAAAGAGGGCTAGAATGATGGCTCAGTGATTAAGGTGGTTGCCTGCAAAGACTAACAACCAGGGTTCGATTCCCCAGTGCCCACTTAAAACCAAATGCACAGGGTGGGAGCATGGGATCTGGAGTTCTTTTGCAGCAGTTAGAGGCCCTGGCACACGAGTTTTCAGTCTCTGTCTCTTTCTCTCTCTTTCCCCTTGCAAATAAACAAAAGTATTTTAAAACTGTTCAAGATTTTAAAACAGTGGCATCCACTATTGGTGATGGGGTGAATAAGACCTCTTTCTTGGCTACCAAAAGCTGGCATGGATCATCCCCTGCAGAAGGCAGTTTGCCAATCTGAGGAACAAGGTAACTGAGAGGTCCTTGGAGGAGGCAGGTGTGGAGAAGGGAAAGTCTGCCCCTAGGCAAGCTAGATAGTTACCCTTGGGTCCATCTGGAGAGCTCTGATTGGTAGAACACAGACCTTCCCCTGTGGCCTGCAGTGGCCTGAGGCTCCTGTCCTTGTCTCTCCATATTAAATTCTGCTTCTTCACAAGCCTCCAGAAGAAATCCCCTCACAGGAAGGGAAACACATCCTTGAACAACCAGCTTACGTGGAGTCTCCTCTCTTATTGCCTCCTGCCCATTGCCTCCGAGCATTCCGGATCTTTCTCTGTTGTTCACACCACTTTGGCTTTTTGCAATTTCCAATTCTAAAGTTACACACTAAACCCTTGCAGACACCCAGGAGAGAATTCTAAGACCTACTGTTCTTAGATGGGTTGTCAATGCTAAAATTTTATTTGTGCCATGACAATTTCATTTCCAAAACTGATTTAAATAACTAAATACTCATTTCAGTATTATAACCACAGAAACATTGGAAATTTTAATACTCCACAAACAGGTTAATAAATCATGGTTATCATTTGGTGAAATGCTGCACAAATATTAAAATGTGATTTTCAAAAACAATAAGAGAAATTTATGTAATACTAAAAAAAAATCACTCAGAGGGCCTGGGGATATAGCTCAGTAGTATAACACTTGCCTTGTTTGTGCAAGGCCCTGGGTTCAATCCCCAGCATGGCCAAAATAGCCAAGTAAGTAAGGTACAAAGAATAAGAAAACTAAGATAGGGTAGGCCTTAAACTCTCTTCCTACCAACATTTTAAAAAGAGTAATACATGAACAAGACCACAACACTTAGCAATGCATGTTGCAAAATGGAAAGTGAGAAGTTATATTTATTTCCGACTTCTTCCTTGCTACCTTCTCTAAGTGAACAATTGATTATTATACTTCCTAATTTAAAAAAAAAACCTAAATCTGCATAAAGTTACATCTTTAATTTTGCACAAAAGGAAACATTTACATTTGCAAGAAAATAATTTACATTCCTTTATTGCTTTTCTACTTAGGATTGCTTTTAGAGTTCCTTCAATATTTACATTTATGAATGGGTATATGCATTGTTTAATGTAGCACAAATAATATCCCAGATTATTCCATCATATCGACATATCCTAATTTATTTAACCAGTTCACTGGCTTTGAAAACTCTGGCTGCCATATTTTCTTCCAAACAATTGCTCCATTTATACTTTGGCCTATAATTAACATTCCCATCCATACTGAGCATTGTTTAAAAGTCACCATATAAACTTAAAAGAAATGAGCTGAATATAATAAGTAGACAAAGAATCTAGCTAACACTTAAGGAGCACCGAGTGGAGGACCTTGGAGCACATCCCACAGTTCTGCAGTGTATGAGTTAATAATACAATAATAAACAATAAACAATAATAAACATGTTTCTCTCCCTTTAATCTAATAATATGGACCACAAGATGACAATGAAAACAACTAACAGTGGAAAGAAAAGAGAGAATATAAGAGGGGTAAGAGGGGTGGTTCCCACATGTAACCCCAGTGCTCAAGAGGCTGAGGCAGGAGGATCACCAGTAGTTTATAGCCAGCTGGGCAATCCTAACTAACAAACAGCAGAGAAAATTTTTAAAGAAAAAAAAAGTCATATTAAAACTGAAGTGAAGAGCAGAAATGATTTGTTTAGATTACAAACAGGAAAGCCTTGATGGAATGTGCACCATTTTAGGTGGAATTCCATAGTTTTACCAGTAACCACTTGTTGATAGGTCATATGTCCAAGGCACTACGCTGTTGCACTTAGGATGCATTTTTTAATTTAATCTCCATAGTAATTTGAAAAGATGTGATTTTCTAGGCATTTTGTAGACTAACATCCCACAGTTCTTCCCAAACACCTTCATTTACACTTATTGTTCCTATGAGGTAAGTGTTATTATTGCCACCATTATAGGTAATAAAAACAAGGCACCAGGATTAATCTATTTGCTCCAGATCACACAATATGAGGATGGAAGGGCAGACACACAATCTACTGAGAGCCCATGTCAGAGCTTGTGACCCATGGATTACTTGGGGGGGTCATTGTACACTAACCCCAGTTCATCCATACAGGTAGGTGGGCAGAATCTTAGGACAGTGATGAGCTGAGGAAAGGAAGAACTCTCAGGAGACACTTGCAGTGAACAACTTGTTTATTAGGTTGGGGAGGGTGTTTTTATTTAGGAGGAAAAGGAGAGGCAGCGGCATAAGCAGCAAGGGGATTGGCAGGGTCAGGGTGGTCTGTGGATGTCTCATGAAAGGATTGGCAGGGGCCAGTAGCCTGTCTATGTCTGGTTTGCATAGATAAATTGGGGGGACTTTCTCAGCCCAGGTGATGGGAGTTAAATGACTTTAGGCATGTAACAGATGGTGGTGGCAGTAGAGGAGCTGTGACCTTCAAACTTTCTCATTGCCTGGGCTTGTTATCACCTTACAGCTGAGTTATGTGAACTCCAGTAAACTGAGGTCTTGAAGTGCCAGGACTTATCAGGGTTTGCTAACCAGGTGGCTTGAGGTTTGGGGAAGGAAGGAGACAGCCTAAACTCCTGCAGGTCTCAGGATGAGATAATCGGGGATTCAGGCCAGTCTCAAATTTCCTTTAACCCTGTGTCCTCCATGCCTCTCAGCAGGGTCCCACAAGGGCTTATTGATAAATCATGGGAGGAACAGGATGCTGAAAGAGCATTCTTAGAGGAAAAACCTATATGAGATGTCCTAGATAAGCCAGTCACCCATCACCCAAGCACAGTAATGGAGCCATTCACTGGAGAACAGACCAGGCCAGTGGGAGTGAGAATGTTATGAATAAAATGATGGAAATGAATACACTGCAGAAATCCATGACTAATCGGATGCTTTAATAAAAGCCCTCTCAGCACTCCCTTCTCTCAACTATACCTTTTAGTCTGACCTCTCAGCCAGCCCTTTATTCCTTTCCTTGGGATTATTTTGGGGGTTTGTTTCAAGATGCTTCTGTTAGAAATGTGATCATTCCTGTCTAATGTGAACTGGAGAAAGGATGATGCTGGTCAGCTTTCTGTTCATAGTACTTGTCCAAACCTTAATAATGTGCATTCGAATGAGACCAGGATCACAGTTACCAAGCAGGTTACAAGAGAAAAGGCATCCCTCCCTCCACTTGCTTCTAGCATGGATGAAGAGAGAAGTCCAATTAACATTTTTCAGTTATCCTCCACTTCTTCCTGCAGCATTCCTGCCTTGGGTTTCCTATGATTATCTTCTGCAATATCACCTTTGCTAATTGTCCTTCTCCCTGGCCCATGTCCTCTTCCTTTGCTGCTCTTAAAGGATCATGGACCTCTGGGTCTACTTGGCTTCCTCCATTCTATTTGCTTCCAGTACAATCTCAAATATTGAAAATCTTTCAGATATCAGTCCAAAGAAGGAGGAAGACTCACTCCCTCTCACTTATACTATTTCCATTTGAGGGAAGACATTAACCCTATGACACTTTTCTGGTCTGGGACTGTAAGTTACTTCTGTAAACGTGTCTGAGTCAGCCCCAACTGTTTGTCTTCTCTGCAGATCGGATGCCTGGTGCTCCTTCTCAGCTCCAGTCTGGGCTCCATTCATTCACTATTTTCATACCTAAGTCTTGAACTGTAGTAATTTCAGCTGCTATGTGGAAAAACTTCAATCTAGCAATGGCAATCTATGTCAATGTTCCCAAATTTATTACATATTTGATTACACTAGAGTTCTGTTTTTTAAATGACTGTTATACCTGGCTGCCACCCACCCCAGACTTGCTTACTGGGCTGCTATAGGACATTGTGAATTTATTTTATGTTCTATTGAATTTGTATTTCAAGACAGAGCCTTACTATGGAAGACAGGCTGGCTTTGAGCAGGAAATATTAGTATGCTTCACCATGTCCAGGTTGATATTGAACTTCTCAAAAGCTGATGTATAGAAGGTGATTCTAATTTGTGGCAAGTTAGAGAACTACATGACCATCGCTTATCAAAACCCTTGATGGAGCTTTCTGAAATACAGAGACCTAGGTCTTTCCTTTGTCCTCAGCCTTCCCTTTTTGTAAGTGTCCAGGTAAAGAGAATGAGGTAGGTTGGGGTGGGCCTTTCTACAGGGTCACCACTGTCTGCTTCTCTGTTCTTTGATACTGACACAATATCCCAACCTCTGGAAGACAGTCTATAGCTTCTCTCCAGACTATGTTCTGAGTTCCAGACTCATGGATCCAAGATCCCAGAAGACAACTAACTGATGGTTATCAGACATGTACCTCAATGTGCACATGGCCGGGCCAAAAGTGAACTCATTAGGCCCAGTGTGATTGAGCATGCTTTTCATCCCAGTGAGGCAGGGGTAGGAGGATTACTGTGAGTTTGGGGCCACCCTGAGACTACATAATAAATTCCAGGTCAGCCTGGGCTAGAGCAAGACCTTACATTGAAAAGCAAAGAAACAAAATAAACAAAAAAAAGTGAACTCTTTTTTTGGGGGGGAGGTAGGTGATATTTTTTTTCTCTTTTCTGTTTCATCCATATAACCATCACCTTTACCCGCAGGTGCCCAAAGCCCAAGCCAAGTAATCATGTCTGACTCTCCCTCTCAACCCCACAACCATATTTCCAAGTCTGTGGCCCTGAATTCCATCTGGTTGGCTTTCTGTTTTGCAAACTGTAACCATAGTTCAAATGCTGACTCTTTCTCAGCGATAATATTTCTCATAACCTCACTGGCTTTCCTTTACCAAACTTCCTTGCTGCTGCTTTCGTGAACTTTCTAAAATGCAAATCTCATCTTGCCACCACTCCTTTTTAAATCTTTGAATAGCACCTTCTTGCCTGAAGGATAAAATGGAAACTTCTTGGCAATGCCTGTCATGAGTTTTGCCTCTGATTTCATTCCATGCCACAGTTTCCCTTCCATCCCAGTCACCTGGGGCCTGGCTTTCAAACACCTTAACCAAATTCCTCCAAGCTAAAATTCAACAAGCCCTAGATCAAGCCCTTATCACACAAGTTTGGTAAACAGACTCATCCTATACTCTCATTGCACAGACGGATCAAGGGATCATCATCTGAGGCTTCATGGATACAATACGCTTCCCTGCCGTGCCCTTACAGAGTAGCGGTCCCCTGTCTTCCTGCCTGCCTTACTTTCACTGTTTCTCAAGTTCCACCTGGGGCAAAGCTGCTTAACTCCTCCTGTGCCTCCCTTTTGAGCTTTTCTTTTCTACTTACAGAAAAAAAATGCCTATATGTATTCCTCTTAGCTATTTTACTACCTTTGTTTTCCCTTTGTGTGTGTTCGCATATGTATACATGTGGGTGCATGTGTGGGGGAGAATATGCCTGTGTATGTGGGGGAGATGCACACAGAAACCAGAAACCACCCCAGCTATCATTCCTCAAGTGCTATCCATGTGGTTTTTTGAGACAGAGTCTCTCACTGTCCTAAAGATCACCAATTAGGCTGAAGAGAGCCCCTGTCTCCACCTCCCCAGTGCTGGGATT
>PVHP010048519.1:0-12502 GCA_004024765.1 Zapus hudsonius
AGGGAGGGAGGGAGGGAGGGAGGGAGGGAGGGAGGGAGGGAGAAAGTCAACTAACAATTTTAGACTGCTTGCTGGGAGCTAATTCTTCCCATTGAGAAGCATCTGACTGAGTGTGGAAACCATCAACTCTGCCCCGTGACTGATATCCACCATTCTGGATGTCCCTCTCAGGCAGAGGAGAGCCCGAGGCTACACACAGTGTTTCCACTAAAAAATACTTTGTCTAATGTTTCCATCCAAACAGGAATAAGTCCAGGCTCCATGTATGTATTTTATGGCTTTTTATTGACAGTCAGGAAGGTCCGCCATGGTGGTTAGGCTCACTGTCCCAGTTTGCCCAGGCCTTCGGCAGCATGAGTGACAGCCTCGGTGACTGTGTTGGTCACCTTCTCAGTGACTTCCTTCACCACTCTGTCCCCTGATTCTTGGGCCTTCTTTAAGGCTTCGGCGATGGCTATTTGTTGGGAAAAGAAAAGAAAACAACAACAACAAAAAAAAAAAAAAAACAGGTGAGCTGCACCCTGTTAAAACCTCAGAGAGGTCTGTGTCATGTGGCTGTCATGGGAGAGCCCCAGGGAGGATGAATTTGAATTTGGTTTTATTTTCCCAACAACTTTCATTTCTTCAAATTTGAGTGACACTGAATATGTGCTCATGGGTATACTGGCTACATACATTTCATTTTTTTTCTGGAAACTGCCTTTTTGCATCTTTGGGTCATTTTGTGGTGAATTATTATATTGGATTATTATTTCTGCTACAAATATTTTTCCTTGAGTTTTGGCTTTACTTTAGAGATCTAGCTAGCTCCTTCTACCATATGAGGGCACAACACAAAGATACCACCTATGAACTTAGCCAGGAAGCAGCTCTCATCAGCTACCTAAACTGCTTATACCTTAATCTTGGACTTTCAGCCTCCAGAACTGTGAGCAATAAACGCCTTTTTTCTTTTCTTTTCTTTTTCCTCTCCTTTTTGGGGCCAGAGTCTCACCATGTAGTCTAGTCTGGTTTGGTACTCAGCATAGAGGCCAGGCTAGCCTTGAACTCACAAAATACTTCTTCCTCACCTTCCCAAGTGCTGGGATCAAAGGCATGTTCCAATATATCGGTTACATCAACAATAAATTTGTTTATAAACAATTGAATTGATGGAATTTCAGTTTAATTGCTTGGGCTTAAACAGTTATATTCTAACAATTTAATAAATTCATATTTTTAAATTTAAGCCTTTTATCCATCTGGGATTTACTTTGTTGCAAAGAATGATGTATTTTATGCTATTCACTCAAGGCACAGACATATACACTAAATATTTATACAAATACATATTTAAATATATAATTATACATCTTTGCTTTTCCAAGACAGAGTCTTACTCTAGCTCAAGCTGACCTATAATTTACTATGTAGTCTCAGGCTAGCCTCAAATGCAAGGTGATCCTCCTACCTCTGCCTACCAGTGCTGGGATTAAAGGTGTGTACCACCAACACCCGGCTAATTGTACATCATAAAAGTTCTGTCCCCACGTGCTGCCACTTAGTCTTATCTTCCTAAATTCCAAAAAAAACCCTACATAATAGAGCCCTAACACAAGTAATCTATACAGATAACTGCATGTAGGGAGAATTGTATAGACAGATGACAGGGCTTGACTTGGTTGAAAAGAAAGGGGTGAAGCCGGGCGTGGTGGCACACACCTTTAATCCCAGCACTTGGGAGGCAGAGGTAGGAGGATTGCCGTGAGTTCAAGGCCACTCTGAGACTACATAGTGAATTCCAGGTCAGCCTGGACTAGAGGGAGACCCTACCTCGAAAAACCAAAAGAAAAAAAAAAAAGAAAAGAAAAGAAAGGGGTTGATCCCAGCACCTAGGAGCCCTTCCTCCTCTGGCTTCCTAACTGCTTACTTTGCTCTCCCCTTACTTACTTCTGTCCTCATGGTGGGGACAGAACCCATGGCTTCACATATGCTAGAGGCAAGTACTCTATCACTGAGCTACACCCCTAGCACTTACTCCATCCTTCTTTCCCTCCTTCCTTTCCCCCACTCTCCACCAACCACCCTGAGCCTCAGTACCTTTCTCTCCAGCCTCCTTGGCGTGGTCCACCACCTCCTTCACCACCTCCTCCACAGCATGAACTGAATAGAGAAAACAAATCCAGAATGCGGGCATAGTGTAAGTCTGCTTCCCTTCACAGTGCCTGTACACCTCTGGACATCAAGCTATGATACTACCCCTAGCCAGGGCAGTTGGCTCAGGAAAGGACACTCAACTGGCTCCCTTCAGAGACCCCAGGAGGCCTGGCTACTAGAAGAGATGTACAAGGCCCTCCATGCCCCTCATCTAGAAGGGTCTGGATGTCTGGAACAGCCTTCTGCTATCTAGGGACCTGAGCCAAACTGGGTGTGCTTGCCAGATAGCCACATCTGTCAGGATGAGCTGGCTATCCTGCTGTAGCTGCATCCCCACGCCTCCTCCAGAGAAGCCAATCCAAGCAAGTTCTTCTGGAAGAAGGAACCTCATACCCATCTCAGAGTTCTCTACAGTTTGAAGGGAGCATTCTAGAACCCAAAGATTTTGGAGTCGACAATGTTTCTACCTCCACTTTACATTTCCAGGTTCCTCAAAACTCAGAGGGTTCAGGGATTTTTAAGAAAGGGTTTGTACAGCTGTGGGGTTAAAACTAAAGTAAATACTGACTTGCCTGCAGTTCTTTCCAAAGAGAACGCAGGCTTGTCACAGTGGGCCTTGGATGGGCTGCCATGCACAGCCACTGACCTTAGTAAGCAAAACTAGTTCTGGGTTTTTGGAAGAAATAAAAATATCCTTTTGGACTTGGAACAGGATTACACTCCATGGCTTTGTAATGAAGGAATCTTTGAAGCTTTAAAGTTATGTTAAAAATTAAAATTCACCCTCTTTCCTGTGTATGTGTATGGGTGTGTACATGTGTGTATGTATGTTTATGTGTATGCATGTGTGTGGAGGCTAGCAGTGACAAGTTGTTTATTGAGACAGGGTTGCTCATGGAACCTGGAGCTCATTGACTTGGCTAGTCTGGGGACCTGTTTGTCTTTACCTCCTAAGCACTGAGATTACAGGTGTGCACCACCACACCCAGCTTTCATAAGGGTGCTCAAAATCCAAATTCAGGTCCTCGTGTTTGCATGGCAAGCACTTTACCAACTAAGCTACTCCCCCAGTCCCTTCACCCTTTTCTTTTTTGCATAGACTAATGAGAATAGGCAGTGCATGTTTTGAGGTGCTTACAAAAACCCAGGGCCTCATATATGCTGGGTAAGTGTTCTACCATTGAGCTACACCTCCAGACCCCAGAGTAAGCAGTGCTGACCCGAAAGGCTCCCTAGGCTTCCAGATGGAATGATCAAAGCCACCAGCTTCTCTCTTGACACCTGGATTCTACCTGTCCCCTGGAGCCTGCTCAGGGGTATGGCCTCCTTCCAAACCACCAGTCACTGGCCTCCAAGAAGGTTGAGCCTGAGTCCCTGGTTGGGGAGGCTACCTGGGCAGTGCACCCCCCATGGTTCCACCCTGAGCCACTACCCCAGCCTCTGTGATCCCAACTCTGCACCTGGTTGGCCAGGCTTCCCCAAAGCCTCAGTCTACCCCTCTTCTGCCGCTGAGAACCGCTTTTGACATGCCCAGGTAAGTTTTATCCAGACTTCTGAGCAGAGAGAAAGAATCCCAGGCCCTTACCAGCTCCCTCAGTGGCCTTCTCGGTGCGGTGGGCAAGGCCCTCTGCTGCCAGCTTCCCCAGGCCTCCCATCATTGCATCCATCTCGGCAGGCAGTGACAAGTAGGGTGCTGGGGCCTGGGCCAGCGTGCTTTTATAGATTCCTCTGATGACCCACTGGGCTCCAGGGCACCAAGCCTTCACCCAGTCAGTAGGAGGCTGGATGCATGAGTCAGACTGGGAGGAAGAGGCTGGGTGGGGTTACCTGGGTGCTGTGTACTGTCCTATTAGGGGCCCTCAACCCCATGTGCTAGGAACTCTGTGAGGCACACAACAGGAGAGGTCAGTTCTGAACATGCCTGGTCCCCTCACAAGGGACATGATTGCTCTGGGGATGAGAGTACTAGGGGCAATTTCTGCCAGGCCCTGGGGTCTAACCTCCCCAAGCCTGGCATTGGTATGTGCTGATGTGGTCTAAGGCATCCAGCCTGCTAATCAGGATCTCCAGTGTGACTTAGTCAGGCTTTTGGAGCCTGAATCAGGCACAAGTAGAGTGGGTACCATTGCCTTTCCCACTCCCAAGGACCCTGGCTCAACAGAGTGGCTTTATAATTGCCACCGGCTGGGGGTCAGGTGGTCCTTTACCCTCTCCAGAGGGCACGGCATTGGCCAGGGTGTAGTCACCTTGTTCTCACTCACCCTTTCTCCCAAGTGGGCCTGGCACAAACCATGAGGGAAGCCTGACCTCTCTGCAGCTTGGGGCCCAACCTCTAAAGAGGCTCTGTGGGGTCAGTAGTGACCTCTCACTTTCTAGACAAATAGGACCCCACTACCACTTGGGGAGCTCTTCTCACCCTCTCTAGAATTCCTGAGAGAGCTGTCTGTTGTGCTCATGATGCGTCACATGCACAATGGCCAGGCTACCTCCCTACTAATTCAGATCGGCAGAGATTTCTCAAGCCATGTGTCACATGCTGTCTCCCTTAGTCACTAACCCAAGCTGAGCCTGTTTCCTCATTTGTAAAATTATGACAATTATGCCTTCCTATCTGTGTCACTGAGAATGGGGCAAAGCATTCAAGCTCTTGGCACATACCTCCCCCTCATCATGGATGTGCTAGGAAAACGCCCCTTGGCAGAGAGCCCTGCCCACCAGTGTGGTGGACCAAGGTATGGCTAGGGTGTAAGATCCCTAGGAGCCAGATAGCAGGGGTGGGGGTGGGGGTGTGACTTCTGATGGCCTGGAGTTAGGGAAAGAAGTTCTGCTCATGTGATTCAGGCCTGGGATAGGACCTTGAGGTCTCCTCCCCTCTGCACAGCTTTTCTCATCCTTCAAAGCTGCCCTGCTAGGTGTGGCAGGGTCTAATTAGTATTTACCAGACCAAGTACCTCAGAGCCTGTGCCCTTCAGAGCTGAAGCCCTCACATTCCCGCTTGGTGTTGACAGGCGCTGGGCTGCAGCTGGAGTGGTTAGAGGTGGTCAGAGGGTGCTCTTGGTCACTCAATCAAGCCCCACACGTCATTGTCATCTCCTCAGGGCAGAGATGGATCAACACTTAAACTCTGGAAGAACTCTCTTTAAGGAAAGAAACACAAGAATGCATCATGTATGTAGTTATACAAGTAGATATATGTTACCCTGTGCACTGGGAAAGGGCCATGAATGTGGGTTGTACTGGAACTCAAACTGGCCTAATCTACTTTATTCTTCCCTGCTTATAGTTGAATTGCAGTGTTCCACTTAAGAGTGTCAGGGACAATGGGGATGGGGCTGTGGGATGCATGGACTGCTCCTGGACCCATCAAAGCCCCTATCCTCTGTTTGCTGTTTTGTGTGACCCTCATCCACTGGGTCCTCTATCGCTATTCTGGACAGATGATATCTCCAGCTTTGGAATAGCTTACAGAACCCAAAGGTCCCTCTCCATAGGCCCCCTGCATAGCATCCATGGCACAGTTCTCCTCTCTGGAGCTCACCAGCCCCAGAAGGCCCTTGTGGAGCTCAGCCCACACAGCCTCTAGGAACAGTGGCCCTTGTCACCCAAGTCACTCTGCCCCTCTTTGGTCCACTAGTGAGCATCTGGACTCAGTGGCCCCATCCTACTGTCCTTTGCCCAGACTCATGTCCCAAATGCCTGACAGGAAGAAGGCAAGGGAGCAGGGAAGACCAAACGCCTGATGATGGACTTAGCCCTCTGCCCCATTCTTCTGCTCCAGCCCAGCTTCAGCTAAGACCAGCTCCCTGTTCTCCCAGCCCATGTGTCCTGGCAGGCCCTCTGTACTCCTTCTCTAGACTCCTGAATGTGGACTCCTTCCTAGCTAAAGACTCTCCCAACCGTGGATGGATACCGATCTGCATGACAGGGCAACTTTACCTGCCTTCATTAGGTTGATGATGACTCAGGTGGCGGTCCACCGTCAATACCCTGCCTTAGAAGAGGCCCCAGCAGAGTAGCTCTTTAACATAGGCACCCAAGCCAGCATATCCTGAAACACAAGGTCAAGTCCATCCTCCCCTTAAGCAGGGCGAAGTTGGCTATGACAGAAGTGGATTAATTCTGCTCAACAATTCAGTTTGGCAAAGGAGCTGTTGGCTGAATCGTCAAGTCAAGAAGAGCTGATTTCTCAGATAAAACTTACCAACTTGGCAATTTCTAAAATGCTTCAGGTCTGATGAGCTGTAGCTGTCACAGACATCTGAAGTGTTGACAAAGCCTAGAGTATCCAGCCTGATAATCAGGATCCCAGTGTGACCTAGTCAGGCTTTTAGAGGTTCTTTGGACCTATGTCTCCAGGCAGCCCACCCTGACTATGCTTCCTCACACTTCTGTTTGTGAATTTGCAGTCCCACTAGATACTGCACCCATAGATACTGCACACACCAACCCCTCCCATACAAAGAGATCCTCAATTTTCCAAACTTCTAAAGATTTGGCTGGGGGTTCCCAAAGGAAGCTGTGCTCATCATGGCAACCTGCACACACCCATTTTTGCCAGGCTCCTGGTGAAAGTCAAAGGTACATTGAGACATGGGCCCTAGGAAAAAGACTCTTCTCAAGGGTGTGGACAGACAGGGAACAATAAGAAATGCTGTGGCATCAGTGATCAGCAATCATGGCAACTTTTATCTCTCTGGCTGGTTCTCGAGGGACAGGAGGAGTGTCTCTGAGAGCCATGGCTATAGGAGGGGTTCATGGAACATGAACGACAGCCATCATCAGAGAAATACAGCAGCTGCCAAAACACATCCCACAAAAAAAGGAGCTAAAGGATTAACTACCTCTTCTCTTCTTCCCCAACTTCCCACCAGTTTTCTTCCTGGCTAACCCCAATTAGGGTCAGAGCCAGGGAGCTCAGGCAATGCAGCTGAGGGAGGCAGGGCAGGGGGAGTAGGGTGGAGAAGAGTGGATGTGGAAGGGGAACAAAATACCTGCTTATCTTGCCAGGAAGATGTTAGCAGCTTGACTCTAAATCGTCCCATCTCTCCTTGATAGATCTCTATAGAGTCAAGACGAAGGAAAAAATAAAGCCCATGGCCACACTCCACTTTAGAGAAGCTGTGCAACCCGGGAGATGTGAAAACTCAATGGCAAGTGAGCAGGCAGAACCAGACAGGGAAGAGTGGAGGAATGGGACTAGCTATACCCCATGTTGCCAGCCACATACTCCAAGCAGAGGACTCCTGAGAACAGGAGGTCTAAGCAAATGAGCAAGGAAGTTGCTGATGACTTTGCCTATGGACAACCAGGGGGGTAGGATGTCAGAGGGCAAGGGTGAGTCCCTAGGTACTGTCATGAGTCAGAGAAGGCTGATAGTAGAATCTTCTTGAAGCCTGCTGAATTCTGAGAGGCAGAGGGATCTTGAGCTCAACACCATAGGGAAGGAAGAGGTCTCTCCCTCCCTACCCTCTGAAAGCTTCATATTTGAACCTCTGGTCCTTGACTGTTTTTCATATAAGGAACACAATGGTTGGTTTATGACTTGAAGTAGGTTTTTGTCTTCCAGTACTAAGAGTTTCAATATGGTCCTCTCTCCAAGCCTCTAAGCCTTCACCTCTTACACAAGCACAGTACAGTGACCAGAATCAGGAGAATGATACTAGTGTATATACTAATTTAAAAAATAAAATTATTAGCTGGGCGTGGTGGCACACGCCTTTAATCCCAGCACTTGGGAGGCAGAGGTAGGAGGATTGCCGTGAGTTCAAGGCCATCCTGAGACTACATAGTGAATTCCAGGTCAGCCTGGGCTAGAGCGAGACCCTACCTCAAAAAAAAAATAATTTAATGAAGTGATTTTAAGTTATTTACTTAAATAATAAGCTGCTCTGTTTTTGTTTTTTGTTTGATTGGGTTTTTTTTTTTTCCTACTTGTGAGTGTGCATGTAAGGTGTGGTGCGGCACCCCACAGAAAGGTGCTCATCAAAAGTGGCCAGAACAGGGTTATAGGCTCTCTCATTATTTTTATTTTTATTTTTTGGTGTTTTGAGGTAGGGTCTTCCTCTAGCCCAAGCTGATCTGGAATTCATTATGTAGTCTCAGGAGGCCTCAAACTCATGCCAGTCCTCCTACCTCTGCCTTCCAAGTGCTGGGATTGAATCGAGAGACTTAAACTCTGACCTTCTTTTAGGCCCCCTCAGATCCTCATGCTTGTGCAGGAAGCGCACTTAACCACTGAGCAGTTTCTCCAGCCAGTTTATGGATTTTTGAGGCAGGGTTTCACTCTATCCCAGAATGATCTAAAATTTACTCTGAAGGCCAGGCTGGCCTCAAACTCACCTCACAGTGGTCCTCCAACCTTAGCCATCACACCCAGCTACTAATAAGTTGGTAGTGTTTGGCATTTTGTTTGTTTTATGTGTATGATGCGTGTGTGCTCGTGTATGAGTACAGGCACACACGTGTGGAGGTCAGAGGACAACTTCTGATGTGTCCTTGCCCTTCTCTTTGTTTGAGGCAGGGTCTCTGGTTGCTCATTGCTACTATCAGCAGGCTAGCCAGCACCTGTCTCCCTCTCACTTTTCTTCTCTCCCAGGCACGCTGGGGGCTGTAGACGCTAGTGTTAGAACAGAAATGACCACCAGGGAGATAGCTCTGAAAGGAAAGGTTTAATAGGGAACCCCGAGCTCCAGGCTAGTGTTGAACCCACGAACGCAAAGAAAAGACCACAGATTCAAATTTAGGCCAAATTACAGCAAGCTATATTTGTGCACACAGGACTGGCCAGTGGCTATCTCGCCCCAATGCAAGGCTCCGGAGAATAGCAACTAACAAAGGAAAAAGTGGGGCTTTTATCTCCCAAAACCTCGGAACATTTCCAACAAGAATTTATTAAACAGGAGTGCAATTAGGCAGGACTTATAGAGGTAAGATAGTGCAGTCAGCTGTAAATTTCATGTGGGTCAAAATAACTAGATAACTTCTTCAAAGTATAAGTAACTTTTAAGGCACGTTTATTATTTTTTTAAGTCTTAAATATATATTTATTGTCCATAATGAGTTACATTATTCAGTGGGCAAACAATGAGTTGTTATCCCCAATTCCCCAATGCTCCCCTCCCCATCCCCAATCAGCTGGATATCCTCCTCCATGGGCCGTCTGGATCAGTCCTTGTGGCAGGGGACCCTGGATAGCATAGTACTCAGCCCAGTCCTCCTGGCCCAAGTGTGTTGTTACTGAAGGGTGCCATGCCTCTGGATAGTCTCCCCCACCACAGTTCTTACAATTTTTCAGCCCCTTCTTCTGCATAGTTCCCTGAGTCGAAGGCACGTTTATTATTTTTGCATCTGTTTGCCCTGTCTATTTCTTAGGGCAGCATTACCCCTAGTATAAATTTTTTCTTGTCTTATCTTAGGGGGGAGAAGTTTGGCTTCCCTGTAGTTAAATTTTTTATAACTTTTTAGCCATTAACCTTTTGCCCTGTTAGCAGTTTGTCCTCTGGATGGCCCGGGTCTTTATGGCCCAGAAAGAGTGATAGCATAGTCAGGGTGGGGAGATTCGTGGGAGAGGTAGAGCATACTCAGAGAAATTCCAGGCCAGTTATGGTCAAATCAAATAGAACTCTGCTACAAAATAATTTCTAATTCCAGGATGGCATCTCTGTTTCTTCACTAGCTCCCAAGATGGGAGAAGCAAAAACCCAGATCAAGATCTGGCTTTTAAGGTGAATGTCCAGCTTGGCAGGAGAGTTGAGGTGGTCAGTAGTTAGTTCTCAGCATCAGGAAGGCTTTGCCTCTCGCCAGACAGAGACACAGCAGGTGTGTGTGGGGAGGTCTCTGTGAAAACTTCTCCTGAGGCCAGCTGGGGGAGGGGACAGGGTGTTGCCTGAATCTGAACCTAACAGCTAGTACCACAGGGTCAAGTCGCAGGTCCTCCATGGAATCACTTCTCCAGCCCCTGGGTTTTTGTTTTCTGAAATAAGGTCTTTTGTCACCCAGGATGGCCTCTAACTCCTATGTAGCCAAGGACAGCCTTGAACTCCTGATTCTCTTGCCTCTGCTTCCCCTAAATCAGGTTTAAATGAATTAAAATTGGTTAACAAAGTTAAAATGAACATACTAACCAGACATTCAAGAGACTCAGATGGGAGAATTACTGTAAATTTAAGGTCAGCCTGGGCTAGAGTGAGACCCAACCTCAAGAAAAACAAATAAACAAATAAAAAATACTAGATAAGCTAAAGATCATACTAGAATTTCACCAGTTTTTCCACTAATGTCCTTTTAGTTATAGAATTTCACCTACTTATTTATTCTTGGGTTTTTTTTTAAACAAGTTCTCACTCTATAGCCAAGGCTAGCCTAGAACACACTATGTAGTCCAGGCTGGCTTCAAACTCCCTTTAATTCTTCTGCTTCAGTCTCTTGAATGCTTGAATTATAAGCAAGAGAGCTGGGCCACCATTGCTGACTGCAATTATAGAATTTATGTACAATGCTTTTTGTTTGATTTTTTGCCTTTATCCCTACAGAAGCCAGTGAATATGCTATTTACCAAGGTTACAATATTTTTTCTCCCTCACTAACTTCAGTATTATTTTCTTTTTGTTGGGGGTTTTCTTCGGGGGAATTTTTGTCTAGTTGGTTGATTTTGTCTTTGTTCTTCAGAGACAGGGTCTTTATTGTATAGCTAAGTCTAGAACTGAACTCCTATGTAGCCTAAGCTGTCCTCAAACTCAAGATCTCCTTGTCTCTGCCTCCTGAATGCTGGAATTACAGGTGTGCGCCACTACACCTAGCAGTTCTTTTCATTTGTAATAGACTTGGGTTTGTTAGTCAATGCTTCCAGTCTCTTTGGGGATCCCTTCTGTCACATTTGAGTTAGTTTTAGCTGTTTATGGGGGAAGTGAGTTCTGTGAATCAAGAGCTATGAGAGACTCCGAGAAGTGACTTTCTTATTGTCTCTGCTGAGTTCCTAGTTATTTCTTCTTACTTGTGTACTGCCCCTTGTACCAATCGCTTTATCTTCTGAAATGAACAGAGGCTAATATATTTTCTTATATTTTTTATTTCTTATATCAAAGATAGCATACAGGGACTGGAGAGATGGCTCAGCGGTTAAGGTGTGACAGTCAGGTGTGTGTAGGAACCACCCCTCCCCTTGACTGGGAGGTGTCTAGTTAGAGCTACAACCTAGGTGCAAAAACTGATTGGTCAGATATGAACCAATCAGCTGTCCCTCTAACTCACCTGGGGAGGACTCAAAACTAGCTTCCCTAGAGGAAGTAGGCCCTCTTCTTCCCACACATGGCAATGGAGTATGACGACTGCTGACCCAGGCCTCAGTGAGGTAAGGCCTGTACCCCTACCCCGCTGGGGTAGGGGGACAGGCTCTAGACCTTTTCTCTCACGAACCTCTCTTTTTCATAAAGGGAGCTTTCTGTTATCTTTTCTTAGGCTGTTTATCTAACTAAATAATAAAAGCTCTGTGAACTCTGACACGTGTTTTCCCCACACTGGTGGCAGGAAAACTATGACTTCCCACATCCACTTTCCTCATCCAACTCCCCTTTTCCTGATCTACTAAATTAGAATAAATGTATAATTAAAATTTAATTCTGTCCCTGTGTACAATTCTTTGGCATTAGAGGACAAGAACTTGGAGTAGGAGGAGGGGGAAGGGAGGATTCCAAAATTCTCTGCCTCTCCCCGCGTTGCTTACAATTATTAATTAGCAGCAACCCGTATCAAAGGCACTTGCCTCTAGTGCCTAAGACCCCAGGTTCAATTCCTCAGTACCCACATAAGCCAGACCCACATGGTGGTGGCCCTGGTTCTCCCTCTCTCTCTCTGCTTGAAAATGAATAAATAAATATTTAAAAAAAAGAATCGCAAACTATTTTTTAAAAAAAGATAGCATACAAAACATATGCTGTTTCTCATAGTTCTTCACTTGTTGCCCAGACTGGCTCCAAACTCCAGGGTTTACATAATCTTCCTGTCTCAACTCTCCAGTAGCTCCCAACTACAGGTATGTGCCATTACACATGGTTAAAAGCAGTTTTTAAAAAAACTCTTTATTGATAGTGATATGGGTTGCTAATAATTATTATTTGTAAGCAACGCGTGGGGAGAGAGAGAGAGCATTTTGGAATCCTCCCTTTCCCCCCCCCCCCTCCGAGTTCGTGTCCTCCGATGTACAAAGAATTATACACAGGGACCAGGATAATTCTTAATTACACATTTATTCTGAACTTGATTAATTGGGAAAAGGAAAATGGGATGTAAGGGTCGACCAGCCGCCGCGTGGTCTGTGAGTTTACAGGGAAGTGCATAAAATCACCCAACAAATCATAAACATACAGAA
>PVHP010048520.1:0-12441 GCA_004024765.1 Zapus hudsonius
TATATATATATATATATATATATATATATATATATATATATATATATATATATATATATATATATATATATCCATATATGTATATGCTCTATTTGGAGAAAGCAGAGACCACTGATATACAATATAGACAGTTGTCATAAGAATTCAGAACACACAGCTGAATGGAAGAGACCAGCAAGTCAAGAAATGCTCATCTGTGCAATAGTGGCACTAAACCATGGAGGGTAATCCTCGGCTTACTGATTGGCTAAGAGATCCACTTAGTGACAAGGAACCCTTAACTGGAACTGGGATCCATGGCATAATCCTATGGGGACCAAGAACATGGGCTCCAAGTGGAAATTCCCACTACCAGAGAGCTACGGAGAGGCTACACCCATTAGGAGCTAGCCAAAATAGCAACAGTGTCTCATTTAACCTATATTGATCTCTCCAAGGGATATTCTGTTTGCATTTTTCAGAAGGCATTGAGAGAGCCAGGGAACAACCCAATTCCACCAAGACATGGGATGATGGCTGACATCCTGGCAGGAGACAAACCACCCCTGGCCTTCCCACGGGGCCCAGATGACACCTACGAGAAAGTGAGGAGACAAACAGGAGACCAATCCCCACAGCAAGTCAGATAACCCAGGAAAGGTCAATGGAGACAGACACCAACAATACCCAACACAACCCAGGGCCAAGATCCAGAGATACTTAAGATCTCAACCACAAAGCAGACTCCAAACTCACCCACCATGACTCAGGGAACCGAGCGGAAGAGGGGATGGAGAGAATGTAAGAGCCATGGTGGGGGAGAATGTCCAGAGACATGGCCTCCCACAGTAACAATACACAAAGGGGGGGACTGGCTCCCTCTGGTGCAGTTCATACCCCCATCCTAGGGACAGATCCAGAATGCTCACCGACGAAGGACCCCAGTGGGTAGGGGACAGAGAGGAGGGAAACGGGGACACCTTCACAAGATTTGCTCATACAATGTACATACTTATTCATAATAAAGACATTTAAAAAATGAAGAAAATATGTAGGTTTTCACCAGGACTCAGGGAACTGAGCGGAAGAGGGGCGGAAAGAATGTAAGAGCCATGGTGGGGGAGAATGTCCAGAGACATGGCCCCCTCAGTAACCATACACAAGGGGGCAGATATAAAAAGAAAGAAAATCTGTCTCCCTCTGGTTCAGTTCATAACCCCTAACCTGTAGACAGATCCAGAATGCACATGGAGGAAGGACCCCAGTGGGTAGGGGACAGAGAGGAGGGAAACGGGGACACCTTCACAAGATTTGCTCATACAATGTCTATACTTATTCATAATAAAGATAAAAAAGCGATGGGCTGATGGGCGTATTTAAGGTGGATTCTAAGAAGCAAAGGTTGCTGTCGCAGGAGAAAAGAAGCAAAGCAGACAGAAAGTCATGTGCGATGCCAATGTCCGTCTGCGGTTTTCATTAACATGCTGTCAAATGACAGCAGCGTGTTTCCAGGATCGGAATAGATAATAAATCACTTACTGGATCCCTAATCATCCTGTCTCGTCACCAGCATGAATGACACTGTAAATAAACATCTTTGTTGTTACACTTGGGCGTATAATCTCTGCTTCTCCAAAGCTTTGCTTGCTGACTACAAGATACTGTGTATTTTTATGTATTTTTTATTTTTTAATTTTATTTATTCATTTTTCAAGCAGAGAGAGAGAGAGAGAGAGCGCATCAGGGCCACCACCTTGTGGGTCTGGCTTATGTGGGTCCTGGGGGGGAGAGAGAGAGAGAGAGAGAGAGAGAGAGAGAGAGAGAGAGAGAGAGAGAGAGAGAGAGAGAGAGAGAGAGAGAGAGAGAGAGAGACCAGGGCCTCCACCTTGTGGGTCTGGCCCATGTGGGTCCTGGGGGGAGAGAGGGAGAGAGAGAGAGAGAGAGAGAGAGCACCAGGACCACCACCTTGGGGTCTGGCTTCTGTGGGTCCTGGGGAATTGAACCGGTGCCTTAACCACTGAGCCATCTCTCCAGCCCTAGCTTTTTAAAAAAATATTTATTCATTTTCAAGCAGAGAGATACAGAAACAGAGACAGAGAGAAAGAGAGAGAGAATGCACCAGGGCCACTACCCTGTGGGTCTGGCTTATGTGGGTCCTGGGGAATTGAACCCAGGGTTTAGGCACTGGAGGCGAGTGCCTTAACCGCTGAGCCATCTCTCCAGCCCCCTTTTATTTATTTATTTATTTTTATTTTTGGTTTTTCGAGGTAGGGTCTCACTCTAGCTCAAGGCTGACCTGGAATTCACTGGAGTCTCAGGCTGGCCTCGAATTTACAGCAATTCTCCTACCTCTGCCTCCCGAGTGCTGGGATTAAAGGCGTGCGCTACCATGCCCAGCCAACACTGTGTATTTCTATTCAAATGTTCTCAGGAAAAGTTACTCCGATTTATCTCTGCGACGTTCTCTCTTTCTGGCGTTTGTTTCACTCCCCTCGTTGCCAATAATACTGTGTCATCTTATAATAACCCTCCCCACAAATTTTAAATACAGATTAGCTGAAGGAGCCCTTCCTGATGGTCCAAATGAGCTCAAAACAGAGAATATAAAACTTGAAATTCCTGACTAACTTCGCTGTAGGTCTACCGAGAATTAAACACCACCTCCCCACCCCAGATGCAGAAAGGAGTGGACCAATCACTAAAGGTCAGGTTTTTCAAACAAATTTCAGATGAAAAGATCTGGGGTTTTGTTCTAGTCGTGGAACTGTGCCTGGATGAAAGACAAGCCTGCATAAATGATTCACTTGATGGAAGACATTTTGGGGGGAATGCTGGAAAATGTGGATTATTAATGGGCAGCACAGAGCCGGTCTCACATTACATACAGCTAGGGCTATCGGTGGAGGAAAGCCCCGGAGTTTGCTCGTTGTAACGTTCGGAATATTCTCCCAGTGAGAAGTCATTTCTCAGCAGGCTGGGGCTGTGCATTGTATCGGAGAAATAAGGTTCCAATTAGCATTGTCATTCCGCAGCCTTGGTTTGGGTGGTCATCCTGCGGAAAGGCGGATCTGGAGATGTGGGGAGTGTGGAGGCCTGCCAGATCCAGGAGAACACAGGTTGGAAGAACCAAGTGGAAATTTGGCAAACTCCAGATAAGAGAGCAGCCATGATATCTTGATGATTTCTGCTGAAACACACACACACACACACACACACACACACACACAGCAATCTTGAGGTCATCCAGTGGCTTAGAGGCGCGGGGTCATCGGTGGTGGTCAGAGGCATGGGTTTCTGCTGCTTTCACTGTGGAAAGATCAAGGCAGGAAACGAACCCACCCAGACCTCCTCCTGAACCCCCCACCTTACCAGGGTCACTTTTCAACATTGTGACGGCTTCCATTTGGATGCTCTACACTGCTGGTTTCAATTAAAACTTAATTTGCAAAAATGTTTCATAATTTATGCATGTCATGGACCTCTTCTGAGATGATGAACTGGGAGCCAACTCAGAGCCATATAAGGAGACGTAGATGGGGGATTGGTGGACAGGGGGACAAGTACGTCCAGGGCTTCAGCCCATGAAGGGACCGATACTTACTTGCCTTCAATCTCCCGTCACCAGGCTCTAAAGTCACCTGGGAGGGACATCGGTTTTGCTGTCTGAAAGCAGAGAGCCTGCCTGCCAGGTCGTAGATGTACAGCAAGCCAGAAGGGTCAAGAAGCTCCAAAGACCCTCTAAGGAAAGCCTCAGCAACAAAGAGGCCAAAGAATTTGAAACCCTCCAAAATTGATGAATGGATTTCCAACCTCTCTACTAAAAAAAAAAAGACATTGACAAAGAAACCTTCAGAAGGAAATTAATGAAAAATCAAGGTTCTGCCATGAAACCATTATTTCTGCTTAGCAGAAGTCTTCATGAGAGAATCTGCAGGGACCTGCCGGACCACAGGGAAAGCAGTCCAATAACTTAGTTGGGAAGAATGGACCCTGAGGAACAAGGACCAGAAAGACGGTCCCCAGCTGTGACTCCTATTCCTATTTGATCTATAGTCACCCTCTGTGGGAAGAGAGAGAGGCAGAATTTGTTAAAGGGGAAAAAAAAATCAATCTGAAAGAGCAGAGAAGGATGAAAACGGATCGCCCATGCAAAGGTTGGAGCCCAAGGCAGGGCTATCTATGGGTTTTACTATAACACTCATCCAGCGAACACTTCATATACTAAGGAAGCCACTGTCCCGAGTCAAGAAGAGCTGAAAACATGGTGTGTCGAACATTTGGAAGAAACCTCACCTTCCATCACGATGAACGAGACTTTCAGGGAGAATGGATCTTATGGACAACGAAACTCCTTTGCAACTTCATGACTACAACCTTAAGTGTGCCAGCGACCTTCTCCTTGCTGCACAAAGATCCCGACCAGAAGCAGCTGGTGGAGGAAAGGGTTTATTCTGGTTCACAGACTCGAGGGGAAGCTTCATGATGGCAGGGAAAACGACGGCATGAGCAGAGGCTGGACATCACCTCCCGGCCAACATCAGGGGGACAACAGCAGCAGGAGAGGGTGCCCGACACTGGCCAGGGGAAGCTGGCTGGAACCCCAGAAGCCCCCCCAACAACACACCTCCAACAAGGCTCCCATCACACTAAGCAAGACCAGTTACCATCTTAATAAATATTAATGCAGTTAAAAACATATTAAATACCCAGTTTATTTTTTTAAATATTTTATTTATTCATTTTTCAAGCAGGAGAGAGAGAGAGAGAGAGAGAGAGAGAGAGAGAGAGAGAGAGAGAGAGAACACGAGCGAGCACCAGGACCACCATCTTATGGGTCTGGCTTATGTGGGTATGTGGGTACTGGGGAATTGAACCGGGGGCCTTAGGCACTGGAGGCCTTACCCACTGAGCCATCTCTCTAGCCCTAAATACCCAGTTTAAAAAACTGTATTAGGGTTCAGTGGTTAAAGGCACTGGCTTAAAGCCCAATGGCCCTGGGTATGATTCCCCAGGACCCAGGGAAAGCCAGATGCACAAAGAGGCCCATGTGTCTGGAGTTCATTCGTCACAGCAAGATGTCCTGGCACCATGCCCATTCATTTATTCTCTCCCTCCGCCTCTTTCTCTGCTTGCAAATAAATAATAAATAATTTTAATTTTTTATTATCATTTTTTAAAAGGAGATGGCACCTTGGAGGCAGGAGATAGGAGGAAAGGTTGAGGTCCCTGGGAAACAGGAATCCATAGACTGATTCAAGTTGGGGGCACCTTTCAAAGGTGGGAACTTTTAGAACGAAATAGAATCCTACAAGGCAGGCCTTCTGGGATGCAAGCACCCTTCAGGAGTTTGCATTCCTCCTTGTGTATGTGAACACTCTCTTTCACGGAACAGTGGTAGAGCTTCACGGTTCTATAAGGAGTCTCTGATACAATGATTCAAAGGTAATCGAAACTTCTAGAATTCATTGTTAGGGAGATGCCAAGCTGAAGGAATTGCGCAGCGAGATGGCTTTTCTAATTATGGTTCAGGCTTTTCGATGCCCCAAGTTAGAACATTCAAAAAGAACTCACCGGGCTGGAGAGATGGCTCAGGGGTTAAGGCACTTGCCTCCAGTGCCTAAGCCCCAGGTTCAATTCCCCAGGACCCACATAAGCCAGACCCACAGGTGGTGGCCCTGGTGCTCTCTCTCTCTCTCTCTTTCTGTATCTTTGCCTGAAAATGAATAAATAAAATATTTTTTAAAAAAAAGAACTCACCAATTTGGCATAGAGAGCTCGAAAGTACCCAGGGCTTGATCACCAGCACCACACACAAAATAAATAAACAAACAAATAATAAAGGATTTATAAAACAAACCTGTCAGAGAAAAATGGTCCAAAAAAGCCACTTGATGTGGTCGCATTTTCCACAAAATGTAAATAATACTGGGTTCACATTTTATGAGCCACCCATGAAAGAAAACAGTAGCTTTTAATATCAAAGCTCCTGAGGACAGTTTATCACAGTGATACGGAAATCTAGAGCCATCTGAAATAGCACCGTGGTTGTGAGCAGCAGAAGACCCAATGCCAGCTCACCTTTGAGTTCTAGAACATTCCTGACACCAAGGAAAAACCATCCTAGGAAACGGTGTCCCTGGGTATCTTTATGTCTTCTGTTGATTTCCAGCGCAGTCTGGAAACAAAGTCACACACCTGTGTGGGTTACCTGTCCGTACAGACCACGCAGGTAACCAACTGTTCTCAGATTGGAAATGAGGCCTGCTCTGGGGAAGAGACTGTCTGTCTACCTGGCGCTCGGAACTAAGACAGAATCCCATGGATAGGAAACTCATAGACCAGAGAGAAACTCCGCATTGCTCTTTGGCTAAGCAGAGTAGGTAAACACATTTAAAAAGTCTCAAATAACTTTGCTTTATCTGCTTTAATCCAAGTTGCTCTCGCTTTTGTTTGGAGAATGTGGTTTCTCTTACAGCTGGCAGGGAGAGCTGGGAGCTCCAGGATCCATCAATATAACAAGAAAAGAAAGCCGACTGCCTACCCCACAATGGGCCACCTCTGTCTACCACCCCTGCCAGGGCCCACGAGTCATGGCGGAGGAAGTGGTCATAGGAGCGCTGCCCTTACTACAAGCCTGACAACCTGTTCCAGGGGCGCTGGCAACAGACACTGTCGCTACTCAAATCTCATCGAAACAGAGATCCAGAGGCTACAGAAGATTCCGCATTAAATCAGATTTCTAATTTGCCCGCCCAGGCTCAGGGAACATTGTGGATGAAGGGATGGAAAGGTTGTAAGAGCCTCGGGGAAGTTAGGATTAGCTGGAGGCTCAGTCCCCTCGGCCCTCAACACACACACACACACACACACACACACACACACACACACACACACACACAGAGAGAGAGAGAGGGGGGGGGGGCTGAGGCCTTCATGGCACCATATTGAATACCAATAACCCTACTGAGCAGGACCCTCCATGGCATGGGGGTGGGGGAGAGGGAATATAAGATTATAGCCTCTTACAGAAAATAAAATAAAATTTGATTAAAGAAATAAAAAGAGGGCTGGAGAGATGGCTCATCGGTTAAGGCACTTGCCTCCAGTGCCTAAGGCCCTGGGTTCAATTCCCCAGGACCCACATAAGCCAGACCCACAAGGTGGTGGCCCTGGTGCGCGCTCTCTCTCTCTCTGCTTGAAAATGAATAAAATATTTAAAAAAAAAAGAAATAAAAAGATAGATAGCCACTCTGGCTCATTTCAGTAGAAATAACAGTAGAGAACCTCTTCTAGATGGACGACATCACTGAGTGAGTCTTCCTTAGGTCACCTGGAAGGTGGCCCTCGAGAGACACTTGCTCAAAGGCTGACGGCCACGTGAAACCAACCTGGGGGCTGGTCTGCAAGCGAGCTCCTGAACTTTCCACCACAGTGGCTTCTCGGCTGTTCAGGCAAACGGCTGCGGAAAGAGGCTTCCTCTGAGCTTGGGGGGGAGAGACGGGCTCCATGTCTACCTCTGACTCTAACTCCAAGGGTTCTATTTCCTATGTCCTCGGAATAAAAGGCAATAAGCTATTAAATAAAACAGGTAAGGATATGGTTCCTTTTTTGGTTTGTTTTATTGAAGTAGGGTCTTGCTTTAGCCCAGGCTGACCTGGCAACTCACTCTATAGTTCCAGGCTGGCCTGCAACTCCCAGCGATCCTCCCACCTCTGCCTCTTGAGTGCTGAGATCTGCCTCAAGCTGCATCTCACATCCATGAGAAGAGACAGAGGTGTGACTTTTCAGGGTACCTCATTCTCTGCCCATGTTTGTTACTCTGAAATTCCTCAGGACACTTGCACCTCTGTGACTCAAGCCAAAGCATCAAAGAAAAAAAAAATCTATCATCGTTACATCTTGCGTATTGTTTTTACCTTGACCTATGGGTGAATAGATTTTATATCCACTTGGTCCTAGGGAAAAAGAAATCAATGACCAAAGCCATGTTGTTATGACGTCAGTTCTCCCTGTACACCAAAGAACTAGTCCGGTCAAGACTGGATCTGTGATTGAACGTTCACTCAGAGGAAGGCCACAGCTAAGAGCTCTGATCCTGAAATGCCCAAGACAACACTAGTTTTTAATACAATGACCCACTTTCTTCTAAAAATATTATGTATTTGGAAGCAGAGAGAAGAGAGACAGACAGAGAGAATGGGGGCAGCAGGGCCCCCAGCTGTTACGAAACAAAGCTAGATGCACAGACCGCCTTGTGCCTCCAGCTTTACGTGAGGGCTGGGGAAGCCAATCTGTGTTGTTAGGCTTTACAGGCAAGCGCCTTAACCACTGGGCTATCTCTCCAGCTCTGATGACCTGCTTTTTGTAAGCAACATGACAGGCCGATTTAAAGCCCAATTCAACTTGATAGCACAAATGAGTCAAACAAACAAACAAAAAACCCAGTTAGGGCAAGAGAGGAGCCACCACAGTCATACCGTGGAGGATCCATATGGAACCCCGCAGAGAAGGACGGGAGGAACGAGGGACCCACAGCCACAGCCATTCAATCTACACAGGATAAGCCAGTGAGACAGACACCAACGATCTTCGACACAAAGACCCCTAAACTCACGATCTTAAAGCAGCCTTAAGACTCACCCACCACGACTCAGGGAACTGAGCGGAAGAGGGGCGGAAAGAGTGTGAGAGCCGTGGTGGGGGAGACGATCCAGAGGCATGGCCCCCCTCAGTAACAACACACTTGGGCCAGGAGGACCGGGCTGAATACTAGGCTATCCATGATTCCCTACCATGAAGACTGATCCAGACGGCCCACGAGGAAGATATCCAGCTGATTGGGGATGGGGAGGGAGGCATTGGGGAATTGGGGATAGCAACTCATTGTTGGCCCACTGAATAATGTAACTCATTATGGACAATAAATATATATTTTTTAAAAATTAAAAAAACCCAGTTAGCTTTTCTCAAAATCTTTATATATATATATATGTATATATATATATATATATATATATATTGTCTATATATTTATTTATATATATTTATTGACCATAGCTTTTCTCAAAATCTTTAGTTTCTTAAGAGTGGGCAGAGGAAGGAATACACAGTGAAAACTCAGCGTTGGAGACCGATTTCCCAAGGACTCCCCGAGAGCAGTTTCCTCCACGGCTAAGTTCCTTCAGGCTGGTTTGGGTCACGTCTGGACAGGAGAAGGTCTCTTCACGCACTGTAACTGCTGAGTCTCTCAGGATCCATGTTACTTTCCGCCCCCTAAGCCTGGGGTCTGGCAGGCCTGAAGAAGACTTTGCCAAACATATGTTCGTGTAACTTGAAATCTGTGAGTCTTTTCAGTGGAATTTTTTTTTCTTATGGTCTTGATTAATTTACAATTAAATCACGAACGGAATAATGTCGATCAAATATCTCTATTTCCAAGTGCCTTTCTGCCTCTTGGTTGGAGAATTTTCTTTTTAAGATAGAGAAAGCCAAGTCTTCTCTGGAGCGCTGTGGTCCGGAGCTCAAGAGACACACACCTGCTTCCGAAATTCCCATTTGAGAGTTAGATGAATCCAAGCACCAAACTGAACAACAAAATGTTCTAATTAAAAAATAAATATGTGGGCTGGAGAGATGGCTCAGTGGCTAAGGCACTTGCCTTCAGTGCCTAAGGCCCTGGGTTCAACTCCCCAGGTCCCACATAAACCAGACCCACAAAGTGGTGGCCCTGGTGTGCTCGCTCGCTCTCTCTCTCTCTCTCTCTCTCTCTCTCTCTGCTTGAAAATGAATAAATAAAATATTTAAAAATAAATAAATAAATAATTATGGGAGAGTGCAACAGCTCAGCAGTTAAGGCATTTATTTGCCTGCAAAGCCTAACGACCCAAGTTCGATTCCCCAGAACCCACTCACGGAAAGCCAGATGCACAAAGTGGCGCATGTATCTGGAGCTCCTTTTACTGGTTAAAAGCTCTGGCATGTCCACGCCATCCTTACCGATTCTCTCTCTTTCTCTCTCTCTTTCTTTCCCTCCATCCCCCCTCCTTGCAAATAAATAAAAAACAATTTAAAAACCCCTAAAGTCTACTATTCTTATCCTTTTGCCTACAGCCTGCTAAAATTATTAGGTATCGAAACAGGAAAATGTCATTCTTTGGAGACATAAATTAGTACAGAAAATCAATTCGTAGATATAAAATTGAAGATCATAAAATAACTCAGCATGGATTTAGACAGAGGTTACAGAAATCAAGATGATTTAAAGGAAAACATGGATACAATGAAGGGCTGAAAACTAAAACAACAACAGAAAAATAAAATGAAATGGGATTCCTAAAATTAAAATAGAATAATTTTGGAGTCACTGTATAGACTTAACAACAGACCATACACCATTAGTGAACAGCTACAAAAGCAAACTTAACTACAGCAAGTAGAAGAAAAAAAAAACCAGCAAAAACTAAAAAAGAATTTCAGTAAATAATAGGATAATATACAGACAGATGAACATATGTGCAAATAAAAACTCAGAGCAGTTTGGAACAGGAGTTGGTACGGATAAAATATCTTAACCAGTGAGCAAATAATTTAAATGCAGACAGAAACTCAATGACCCTCAAGCAAAAAATAAAGACAGAGAACACAATACCAGCACATTGCACAACAATATTGTTACAGAATCTTGCAAGCAGCCAATGAAATGCAAAAATAAATAAATAAAATATCAAGGGTGAGAATGACGGCTGTTTTTTCATCAGAGAGAGTGGAAGCCAGATGATAATAGAACAACTATTTTAAAGTACTCAGGGAACTGAGCGGAAGAGGGGCGGAAAGATTGTGAGAGCCGTGGTGGGGGAGACGATCCAGAGGCATGGCCCCCCTCAGTAACAACACACTTGGGCCAGGAGGACCTGGCTGAGTATCCATGGTCCCCTCTCACAAGGATTGATCCAGACGACCCATGGAGGAGGATGTCCAGCTGATTGGGGATGGGGAGGGGGGCTTTGGGGAATTGGGGAGAACAACTCATTGTTGGCCCACTAAATATTGTAACTCATTATGGACAATAAAAAAAAAGAATAGAATGGGAGGAAGCCTAACACCCCCCCCCCCAAAAAAAAGCATCAACCTAAAATTCTGTATCGGTGAAAATATCCTTCCAAAGGAAATCAAAATTAAATGTTTTCAGGCAAATAACAAAACAAAACAAGAAAAAGTTGGGAGACAACTCAATGCCAGTAGAACTTCTCTGTGGGAGAGATTAAAGGAAGTTCTCCAGGCTGAATAAAAATGATTCCAGATGCAGGATTGAATCTATACAAAAGAATAAATAGCTCCAGAAATGGAAAATATGTGGATAAATAGAACTTTTTCTCATTTTAAAGTTAACCGTGTTAAGTAAAATAAAATAATGCACTGTGAAATTCGTGACATGCGTGGTAATAAAAGCAGGATCAAAAATGGACCAAGGGTGCAAGGTAGGCATACTCTTGGAGACTTTGTCCTTAATGAGAAAGCATATTGAGAGAGGTTAAACACACAGACAGTTAATAACAGAGTGATCACTAAAGAGACACAGGAGAGAGAAAGCTATGATATAGTCAGTCTAAGAAACAATTTAAAAAAAGGACAGAAATCAGACATGGTGGTGCAAAGCCTGTAACCCTAGTCCTCAACAAGTGGAGGTGGGGAAAGTAAGACTTCAAGGTCAACCTTGGCTACATTTAAGAATAAAAACTGTAGGAATAAAAGAGAGGAAACTAAGAAAGACAAAAGAACAGAAGATGGAAATGCACATAGATGTGTTTCTGTATGTGCTTAAATTATATAGAGTTCATATATAAATTATAGGATCAGATATACTTTATAACATATCTATCCCTCTGGTAAAGGTGATACGGGTTGTTGCTAATTAATAATTGTAAGCAACGCAGGGAGAGGCAGAGAGTTTTGGAATCCTCCCTTCCCCTTCCTCCTACTCCGAGTTCTTGTCCTCTAATGCCAAAGAATTGTACACAGGGACAGAATTAAATTTTAATTATACATTTATTCTAATTTAGTAGATTAGGAAAAGGGGAGTTGGATGGGGAAAGTGGATGTGGGAAGTCATAGTTTTCCTGCCACCAGTGTGGGGAAAACACGTGTCAGAGTTCACAGAGCTTTTATTATTTAGTTAGATAAACAGCCCAAGAAAAGATACCAGAAAGCTCCCTTGATGAGAAAGAGAGGTTCGTGAGAGAAATGTCTGGAGCCATCAGCTGGGGTAGGGGTCCAGGCCTTACCTCCCCGAGGCCTGGGTCAGCAGTCGTCCTACTCCATTGCCATGTGGGGGAAGAAGAGACCCACTTCCTCTAGGGAAGCTAGTTTTAAGTCCTCCCCAGGTGAGTCAGAGGGACAGCTGATTGGTTCATATCTGACCAATCCGTTTTGGCACCTAGGTTGTAGCTCTAACTAGACACCTCC
>PVHP010048521.1:0-12496 GCA_004024765.1 Zapus hudsonius
CTCATTGGTGGAGTTGGAATGAGCACTGCTCTCTCACTTCCTTCTGAAAAATACAAGCAGAATCTCCAGCAGAGTGAGACCAGTATAGGTAAAATGAGATACACATTTGTATTTTGGCAAGATTCTATTGAGATTAGCCTCTCTGTAGTTCTCTAGTAATGGGGATTTCTCTTTGGAGCCCAAGTTTTTGGCTCCCATACGATTTTTCCCTGAGTTCCAATTCCAGTTAAGGGTTCGTTGTCACAGAGTGGATTTCTTGGCCAATTTAAATGCTGTTGATTACACCTCCCCCCCCCCAAGTTTTGTCACCTCTATTGTATAAGTGATCACTTCTTGGCTCACTGATCTCTCCCAGAAGGAAGTGTGTTCAGCCTTCTCCTAGCAATAGTCTGCATTTTATATCAGTTGTCTCTGCTTTCTCCAAATATCATTGGCCAATTACCCCTGTTAGCTTGTATTCTACCATCTGAGAGATGGTTACCATTCTGGATCTTGCATGGTCTCTTGGTGTTGTTAGATGTCTTTCTGTGGTTTCTTCAACAATAGAATCATACCTTTGGCCTGAGGTGGGTATTCAAGAGCTCTGACAGAATCCTGTCTTGTTTTGGGGACCTCATGGGTCTCTGATGATCAACAGCTCAGTGTTGGAAGGAACCAATGACTAGGACAGGGAGTTGCAGGTTTCATCAATTTTTCATGGGGTTAGGCTTCCTCCCCTTTTATTCACAGCCCCTCTAGGATTTTATGATTTTGATTCATTATTGGTTTAGCTTATTGTATAAGACCGGCCCTACCTCCCCCCATTCCTTCCAACTCTTTCACAGTCTCTCATTTCTCCTGCCAGGTTAGCTTAGAATTTAAGCTTATCCTGGTTAGGAACAGAATATGAGGGAGAATATGTGGTGTTTGACTCTCTGTTCTTTTGTGAGTTCACTAAGTAAGATCTGCTCCAAGTCAGTCCACTTTTCTCTAAATTTCATTGTCATTTTTCCTTTCTGCTGAGTAGAATTTCATTGTGTAAATGTACCACAACTTTGATACCTATTGGTCCAAGAATGGACATTTGGGTTGATTCCAATTCTTGGCTATTATGAATTGAGCTGCAATAAACATGGTGCTGAGGTGTGACATCGTGAGGGTAGATGCCTAGTAAAGGGATAGCTGGGTCCATTGGAAGGATTATGTCCATTCTGCTCAGAAGTCTCCACACTGCTTTCCATACTGGTTAAACGAGTTTGCAATCCCACCAGCAGTGAATGAGGGTTCCTTTTTCCCCACATCCTTGCCAGCAACTATTATTGTTGGATTTCTTTATGATTGCCATTCTGACTGGAGTAAGGTGGACTCTCATTGTAGTTTTGATTTGCATTTCCCTGATTATTAAGGATGATGAGCACTTCCTTAATTGAGAAAAGTCCATTTGTGTTTCATCCTCTGAGAATTTTCTGCTGAGATGAAGGCTCCATTTTGTGAAGGGACTGCTTGATTTTTATTATTTATGTTTTTAAGTTCCTTATAAATTCTAGATTGTAGACATCTGTCTGAGTTATAGCTGGCAAAAATCATTTCCAAGTTTGATGGTGGTCTTTTGGCTCTGAGTATGGTATGTTCATCTGTACAGAAGCTTTTAAGGTCGATGAGGTCCCATTGATTAAGTGATTGTTACACTTCCTGGGCTAATGCAGGTTTGCTCAGGAAGTTTTTCCTTATTCCAATCTCATGGAGAGTTTCTCTTATCATTTCTTCCAGGGTTTTCAGGGTTACAGGTCTTATTTTGAGGTCCCTGACCCATTTGGAGTTGATTTTTGTGCATGGTGAAAGGAGTATGTCTATTTTCTTTTTTTACATATGTTTATCCAATTTGTCCAGTGCCATTTGTTCAAGATGCTATCTTATGCCAGCAAACTTTGTTGGCAACTTTGTCAAAGATCAAGTAACTTCCTTAGTTCAAGTAACTTATTTGAACTAAGAGCAGGGTCTTAAATTCTGTTCCATTGGTCTGTCTGCCTATTTTTATGCCAGTACCATGCTGCTTTTATTACTATGGCTTTGTAGTACATCTTTAGATCAGGAATGGCGATACATCCTGTGGAAGTGTTTTTACTTAGAAAAGATTTGGCTATCTGAGGCCATTTGCCCTTCCAAATACATTTTGATATTATTTTTTCTATGCCTGAGATGGAATGGCATGGCATTGAATCTGTAAATTGCTTTTGGAAGGATTGCCATTTTTGCTATATTAATTCTCCCTATTGAGGAGCATGGAAAATCTTTATCTTATCGCATCCTCCTCTATTTCCTTCTTGAGTGTTTTAATGTTTTAATTATACAAGTTCTTCACATCCTTGGTTAATGATATCCCAAGGCATTTGATTTTTTTGAGGCTACTGAAAACGGACAGTCTCTCTGATGTCTTTTTCTGTATGCATATCATCTGCATACAGGAAGGCTACTGATTTTTGTGTGTTAATTTTGTATCCTGCCACTTTGCTGAAGGAATCTATCTCCTTCAGGAGTTTTCTGATACTATTCTTTGGGTCTGTTATATATAGGATCATGTTATCTGCAAAGAGGGATAGTTTTACTTCTTCCTTTCCAATTTGTATCCCTTTTACACTTTTCTGTCTTATTCCTTGGCTTAGGAATTTAGGCACTATGTTGAAGAGCAATTGTGAGAGAGGACACCACTGTCTTGTTCCTGATTCAAATGGGAACTCCTTGAGTATTTTCCTATTGAGTATGATTTGGGCTTTAGGAGTTTTGTATATTATCTTTATTATGTTGAGGCTAATGCCTAGCCTTTCCAGAGTTTTGAACATGAAGTGGTGTTGAATTTTGTCAAAGGCCTTCTCTGAGTTGGTTGAGATAACAATGTGGTTTTTGTGGTTGAGTCTAATAATCTGGTGGATTACATTAATGGACTTCCATATGTTGAACCATTCCTGCATCCTCTGGATGAAGCCTACTTGATCAAGGTGGATAATATTTTCAATGTGAAAGTGTATCCAGTTTGTGAGGATATTTTTCAGAATTTTTGCTTGTAAGTTCATAAGGGATATGGGTCTGTAGTTTTCTCTTCTTGTTGCATCTTTGTCTGGTTTGGAGATTAGGGTATTGCTTGCATCATAGAAGGAGATTGGAAGCCTTCCCTCTTTTTCTATACCTGGAAGAAGCTTCAGAAAGAGTAGTTTCATTTATTTTTTTCATTTTAAACGTTTTTATTGGCTTAAAATTATATATATTAACACAACAATATGCTCAGTATCATAGGTTATTAGTTAAATTGAATCCATGATGACATTCCCTTTTATGCATTAGTTATTCTTCCACCCATGACTCTTACATTCTTTCTGCCGCCTCTTCTGCAAATTTCCCCTAGTCATAGTGGGTGAATTCAAATTTTCCTTAGTTCCTAGGTTTGTAAAAGTCTCTAAATTTGTGTTTTGAACAATTTTCGGCACCCTTGGTGCCTCTCTCCATTGTCCTTCCATAGGTTATCTGCCTTGCTGTGGGAATAGATGTTTTGCTCATCATCCCAAGTCCTTAGAGTTTGTGTTTGGGCTCTAAATGGACCATCTCCTGCTTGGGTGTCCCCGGTCACATCAGGTCACCTTGGTGGAGTTCTGTTGTCCTGGGTTCTCGTTGCCTTCTGAAAGATACAAACAGAGTCTCCAGCAGAGAGTGAGATTATTATTGATCAATTGAGACAAATATTGCTAGGTTGGTGAGCATTTGGAGGGTGTAGCCTTTCTGAGGACCTATGGTTAGTGAGGGCTTCAACATGGGGATTGGCTTCTTAGTCCCCTTTCAAGGTTGCCTTGGGTCCCTGTACCAATTAGAAGTTCCCTGCCTCTGAGCAGATCTTATAGACAATTAGCCAGCTGTTGATTACCCACCTAGGTTGGTTCCACTATTGCACAGATGGTCACTTCTTGACTTGCTTGTCAGTGCCATATAGCAGTGTGTTCTGCACTCTAAGGCCATCGGTTGATGTAACTTGAAGTTGCCTCCTGCTCAATAAGGATATCATTTGTCTGGTTCCCCTGGCAGCTCATGCAACACCTTCCAGCATTACCCAGGCTGCCCTTCTGGGAGCTGATTTCTTTTCTGGATTCAGCAGGATCTCTCAGTGTCGTGTGATATCAGTCCATGGAATTTTCAGCAATAGGGTCTTATCTTTTGCCTGAGGTGGGTATTCAAGGGCTGTGACAAAAGTTTGTCTTATTTTAGGGACCCTGTGGGTCATTCTGATCAAAAGCTCATTGTGGGAGGTAACTACTTACAGGGTCGGGGAGCCAGAGGTCAGCATCCTTTGTACCATAGATAGGCTTCCACCCCCACCCTTGAGATCCTATCTGCTTCTGGAACCTATTGTACAGAAGACATGATTTTATGGAGTCAGATTATTGTTAGTTTAGGTATGTGAACATCTCCCCCCTCTGTTGTTTCCACACCTGCCCCCATTTCATTCTGTCCCCTTTGCCTCTCAATTGAATCACTAGTCATATTTACTTACAGTTTGGTTTATCATGATTAGGGGCCATGGATAAGGGAGAATATGTGGCACTTTTCTCTCACTAGTCATATTTACTTACAGTTTGGTTTATCATGATTAGGGGCCATGGATAAGGGAGAATATGTGGCACTTTTCTCTCTGTTCTTTTTTTTTAATATTTTATTTATTTACTTGAGAGAGAGAAAGAGAGAAAGAGGCAGACAGAGAGAGACAGAGAATGGGCACACCAGGGCCTCCAGCCCTCTTGTGCATCTGGCTTTACATGGGCACTGGGGAATCGAACTTAGGTCCTTCTGCATTGCAGGCAAACGCCTTAACCGCTAAGCCATCTCTTCAGCCCTCTCTCTGTTCTTATGTGAGTTCACTGAGTATGATCTGTTCCAAGTCCATCCATTTTTCTTTAAATTTTGTTATATCATTTTTTCCTAATTGCTGAGTAGAATTTCATGGTGTATATGTACCACATTTTTAATATCCATTCTTCTAGCAATGGGCATTTAGGTTGGTTCTAATTCCTAGCTATTATGAATTGAGCCGCTATACACCTGTTGTGGGTAGATTTTTTTTTCTTTTCAAAAATATTTTATTTATGGAAAGAGACAGAGAGAGAGAGAGAGAGAGAGAGAGAGAGAGAGAGAGAGAGAGAGAGAGAGAGAGAGAGAGAGAGAGAGAGAGAACATGAGCATACCAGGGCCTCATTTTTTACCACTGTAAACAAATCCCAAACACATATACTATTTTGTGTGTCTGGTTTTATGTGGGTACTGGGGAATTGAACCCCAGGCCAGAAGACTTTGCAAACAAGTGCCTTTAATCACCAAGCCATCTCTGTAGCCAAAGGGAAGATGTATTTGGCTCCTGGTGTGTGGAAGAGCAGTCCATCATGGGAAAGATGAATGATTACCAGTCTTCCTGGAGTGAAGTGGAATCTCATTGTTTTGATTTGCATTTCCTTGATTATCAATGATGTTGAACATTTTCTTAAATAAGATTGACCATTTGTAATTCTTCCTCAGAGAATTCCTGTTGAGCTCAGAGGCCCATTTTGTGAGAGGCTGTTTGAAATTTTATTATTTAATTTATTCAGTTCTTTGTAAATTCTAGATATTAGACCTCTATCTGTATTGTAGCTGGCAAAAATTAACTCCCAACTGATGGCCGTCTATTAGCTTTGAGTATGGTAAGTTTGTCTGTACAGAAGCTTTTTAGCTTGATGAGATCCCATTGGTTGAGTGATTGCTGTACTTCCTGGTTTACGGGTGGGGGGGTTCAGGAAGTTTTTCCCTACTCCTATTTCATATAGAGTTCCCCCTATTTTTCTTCTAGGGTTTTCAGAGTTTCAGAGTTTCAGACAGGTCATTGATCCATTTGGAGGTGACTTTGGTGCATGGCTGAGAGGACTGGGTCTATTTTCATATTTTTACAAGTATTTATCCAATTTGTCCAGCACCATTTGTTGAAGATGGTATCTTTACTCCAGTTGATATTATTGGCATCTTTATCAAATATTAAGTAGCTATAGTTGCTTGAGCTTAGGGCAGGGTCTTCAATTCTGGTCCATTGGTCTATCTGTCTGTTCTTATGTCAGTACCATGCTGTTTTTGTTACAATGGATTTGTAATATAACTTTAAACTGGGTACTTTGATACCTCTTCTTTTACTTCTTTTTAACTTCTTTTACTTAGGATAGCTTTGAATATCCAAGGCCTTTTGCCTTTCCAAATGAATTTAGAAATTATTTTTTCTATGTCCACAAAGAATGATGCTGGTACTTTTATTGGCATGGCATTGAATCTGTATATTGCTTTTGGGAGTATTGCCATTTTTATGATATTAATTCTACCTATCCAGGAGCATGGAAGATCTTCCATCTTTTCATGTCATCCTCAATTTTCTTTTTTAGTGTTTCTATGTTTCATTACAAAAGTCTTTCACATCTTTTGTTAGTGTTATTCCAAGGTATATGATTTTTTTTTGACTATTGAAAACGAGACTTTTTCACTTGTTGCTTTTTCTGTGTGCACATCATTTGCATACAGGAAGGCTACTGATTTTTGTGTGTTAATTTTGTATCCTGCCACTTTGCTAAAGGAGTTAATCACCATCAGTAGTTTAGTGATACTGTTCTTTGTGTCTGTCACATATAAGATCATGACATCAGCAAAAAGGGATAGTTTCACTTCTTTCTTTCCAATTTGTATCCCTTTTTTGTCTTTTTCCTGTCTTATTGCATTTGCTAGAACTTCAAGGACTATGTTGAAGAGCAGTGGTGAAAGTGGACACCCTTGTCTTGTTCCAGAATTTAGTGGAAACTCCTTGAGTCTTTTCCCGTTGAGTATGATTTGGGTTTTAGGGGATTTGTAAATGGCCTTTATAATGTTGAGGTATAGGCTTTCTCTTCCAAATCTCTGAAGTGTCTTGATCATGAAGTGGTGTTGAATTTTATCAAAGGCTTTCTCTGCATCTATTGAAATAACCATGTGGTTTTTTTTGGCTGATTTTATTAATGTGGTGGATTACGTTTATTGACTATGTTGAATTAACCCTTCATACTGGGGATGAAGCCTACCTGATCAAGGTGGATAATACTTTTGATGTGTTGTTGAATTTGGTTTGCGAGGATTTTATTCAGAATTTGTGCATCTAAGTTCATCAGGGATATAGGTCTATACATTTCTTTTCTGGATTTATCTTTGCCCAGGTTTGGTATTAGAGTGATGCAAGCATCATAGGATTTTGGAAGAGTTCCCTGTTCACCAATTTCATTAAGGAGTTTTAGAGGGAGTGGTTTCAGTTCTGTGATGAATGTTTGGTAGAATTCAGCTGAGAATCTATCAGGACCTGGACTTTTCCTACTGGGTAGGTTTTTAGTTACATTTTCAAATTCGGTGGATGTGATAGGTTTATTTAGGAGATTTATCTGCTCCTGATTTAGCTTTCATAGATGATAACTGTCCAGGCATTCATCCATTTCTTCCAGGTTCTCCAGCTTTGTGGAGTATAGGTTTTGGATGTAAGACCTGTTGATTCTTCTAATTTCATTGAGTAGTTTCATTTCTATGATGAAGGTTTTGTAGATTTCAACCAAGAATCCATCTAGTCCTGGACTTTTCCTTTTGGGGAGGTTCTTGATTACATTTTTAATTTCTGTGGATGTGATAGGTTTATTTTGTAGCTTTGTCTGCTCTGGACCAAGCTTTGCTAGTTGATAGATGTCCAGGAATTCATTCATTTCTTTAAGGTTCTCTAATTTTGAGGAGTAAAGACTTTGGAAGTATGACCTGATGATTCTTCCAATTTTGTTGGGGTCTGTTGTGGTGTCTCCATTTTCATTTCTGATTTTGTTGATTTGGGCCTTCCCTGTTTTTCATTTAATTAGATTCACCAAGGGTTTGTCAATATTATTTATGTTTTCAAAGAACCAACTCTTTGATTTATCTAATTTTTAAATAGTTTTCTTCATTTCCATTTCAGTGATTTTAGCTCTGATCCTAATTATTTCTTTTCATCTTGAGTTTCTAGGGTTGGATTTTTTTTTTTTACAATGCTTTAGGTGGGTGGTTAGGTGATTAATTTGAGATCTCTCTGTCATTGTTATGAAGGCATTTAGCACTATGAATTTCCCCCTCAGTACTGCCTTCATAGTGTCCCACAGGTTTTGGTATGATGTGTTTTCATTATCATTTACAAAATTTTCAATATCCCTTTTGATTTCATGAATGAACCATTTCCTGTTTAAAAGCATATTGTTCAGATGCCAATACTTGGAATAATTACTGCTGCTCCTCCCATTGTTAATTTCTAACTTTAAGTCAATGTGGTCTGATATGATGCAGGGGGCTGTGTCAATCTTCCCGAATTTGTTGAGGGATATTTTATGACCTAATATGTTGTCAATTTTGGAGAAGATCCACAGGCTGTTGAGATGAATGTAAATTCTGCATCCTTGGTATGGAATGTTCTGTACAGGTCTGTCATATGTAGCTGGTCTATGGTGTTGTTAAGCTTCACTTTTTCCCTGTTAACCTTGTGTTTGGATGATCTATCTAGAGATGATAATGGTTTATTAAAGTTCTGTACTAAGATGGTATTAGAGTCTATTTCTGTTTTGTTTTTGAGTAAATTTTGCTTTATGAACTGTGATCCACCTGAGTTAGGTGCATACATATTAATTATAATGATATCCTCTTGTTGGATCATTCCCTTGAAGAGTAAGAAGTGGCCATCATTGTCCTTTTTTATTGATTTTGGTTTAAAGTTTATTTTGTCAGATATTAATGTAGTCATACCCACTTGCTTTTTATTTCCATATGCCTGGAAAATCATTTTTCAACCTTTTACCTTTAAGAGATTACTGTCTTTAGAGGTAAGGTGCGTTTATTGAAGGCAGTAGATAGAAGGGCCCATTTTTCTGATCCACCCTGCTAGCCTGTCTTTTTATAGGCGAGTTAAGTCCATTTATTTTCAGAGCTATAACTGTGAGTTTTGCTTTAAGCCCTGCATGTTTGTGGGCTTATAGGGATTGTTACCTATACTGATATTATTAGCACACTGATTTTGATTAATGTGTTAGTTCTTTATTACTCTCCTGAGGAAGATTGTTTGTCTCTTCTTTGTGGAATATCTCCCATAGTATCTTATATAAGTTTGGCTTTGTGTTCAAATAATCATAGTGCATGGAGCACTTTCAATTCTCCATCTATTATTAGGGATAGCTTTTCTGGGTTCAGTAGTCTAGGTTGAAAGCCATACTTCTTTAGGCTTAGTAAAGCATTATTCCAAGCCCTTCTGGCCTTCAAGGTTTTGTAATAAAAAGTCTGAAGTAAGTCTGATGGGATTACCTTTATAGGTGATGAGTTTTTTTCTCTCTTGATGCCTTGAGCACTTTCTCTTTACTTTCTATGTTTGACATTATAACTAAGATATGTCTTGGTGAGTTCTTACTTTGGTCCAGTCTGCTTGTGGTCCTGTAGGTACTTTGTATCTAGACTGGCCTTTGTCTTGTATGATAAGGAAAATTTTCTTGAATAATTCTGTTGAAAAATATTTTCTATGCCTTTAGCCTGGGTTTCTTCTCCTTTTAGGATCCCCATGATAGTTAGAGTAGGTCTCTTTATGGTGTCCCATAGAACTCTCATATTTTTTTACATGCTTTTTTGAACTTATTCAAGTTTTTGATTTCCCTGTCATTCTCTTCTCTTTTATCTTCTACATTCAAGGTTCTGTCTTCCCAATTATTGATACTAGTGGTGAGGGATTCTAGAGAGGTTTTTATTATTTCCATTTGGCTTTTTTTCTGCTACAGGTTTTTGAATTTTCTCTGTCTTTGCATTGAATTGTGTTTTCATTTCAAAGTTTGACTTACTTAATGCCTCCTGTTACCCATTCTATATTTAGTTATGTCTTCTCTTAGTTTGGTTAGCTGATTCTTGAGATCTTCTGTTTGCTGGTTTGCCTTTAGTTCAATCACTGATCTACCTAAGTCCATCTGTTTCTCGTCAATTGTATTAAGCCTGGTGTCAGAGCTTGTGATCTGGCTCTGTACATTTTCTAGGTGATTTTCAATTTTTGCTTTCATTTCAATTATTAACATCTTCATAGTCTCCATGCCAGTATGATCTGGGCTCAGTGTCATCTCACCCTGGGCTTGCATCTATACTCTCTCTTTCATGGTTCCACTGCTGACTTCCCAATTGGGGCTTGGAAGGTTTGAGTGTGCCACTCAACTGGAACATTCTTCTTGCCATTGTCATCTGCCCATTTTGAATCCACTTGTAGGGTTTTGGGGTGTCCTTGTGAGCTCTCCACAGTTGTGTGGGTGGGGTGTGTGTGGGGTTTCACAAAGAAGGTTAGGTACCCACTTGGTTTAACTGGAATTGTGTGGACTGGCAAGTGTGCTGGAACCTCAGGGGCTGGGGCTTAGTGCACCCTCTGGCCAGTGGCTTTGCTGGCTAGAGTGAGGGGAGCAGGTTGTGGCTGTGCCAGCATGACTAGGTACAGCCACAGATTGGTGCTGTGCCAGCAGGTGCACACCTAGTTCCCTGAAGTCATCTTCAATAAGAACTAGCCATGGACAAGACAATAAAATAAGATAATAACAATCATTTCATTCATACTACATTGTGTAGATTACTTAATGTTTTGTTATTTTTTGAGTCTCACAATACCTCTGTGAGACAGGTAAATATACCATTATCATCTGCCAGATGAGGAAACCAAGGCCAGAAAGTTGTTACCCAAGTGATAGTACCCTTTAAGTGCATCAGCTAAATGAGAATTTAGAGACTTTGTTACCTGAAGTATTTTTTTTTTCGTATGTAGTATGTCCTCTAAAATTTCCATGGGGATATGCCTCAAGTCTGCAATAGTTCTTAACTCTGTAAAACCACGACAATGGACCTGCTAATAAGGATGACTACCAAGTCACAAAGGGACAGATAGTGTATACAGAGTACATATGCTAGCTATAGGGATGACATAGGATTTTATCAGGCTGCTCAGAATGGTATGCAATGTAAGCCTTATGAATTGCTTATTTCTGTAATTTTCCATTTAATATTTTCAGCCCATAGTTGACTGTGGATAACTAAAACAAAGTAAAATGAAAGTGTTGATAGGGAAGAGGGAGTATTGTGCCAAGGAAAAAGGCTTGTTTTTATCAATCTTCTTTCCCGTGCATCCCTTTCCTGGAGCCTTTGGATTGTCCTCCCTTGTTCAGACCTACCATTTCAACACCACAGTCCATTCTTCACATCTAGCCTTTTCCTGACCCCATGAATGTTGTTGAAGAAGATCATTTAAAGGATCTATTTCATATGGCATAGAGGGGTTACGGTGGGTGGGGGATAAGGTATCACCCTTACATCTGCCATAGATTTTCTTCTTTTCTTAGATCTGTTTGCTTTCCTTGTGTCTTCACAACTAAAATTGAAATTAGAGCTATAAAACACATCATGCCAGTGGATGTAATCAAACTGGCTTAAATCTCTGTTCAAAGTGTTTATTTACATTATATTCCAAATGTTATGTTTGGGGTGCCAAAGCTTTTACCAGTAGCAACAAGTCACCAGGGAAATAAGTATTAAGTGCAAAACAAGTTAGATCAGGCACAGGCCTGATTCAAAATCACTTGTCATGGCATAAATCTGAAAGAAAATAGAAAAGAAGTTCCTTCTAATTAGGAAACATGGCATTAAAAATCCTCTCCATCAATGTGTTTTTGTGTTCAGAAAGTTTTTTCTGTATAGTAAAGAATAACTTGTCATAAAATGTGGAGGTTGAAAAACAAATAACAGCTGGATGTGGTTGTGTTTGACTTTCATCCAAGCACTTGGGAGTGGAGGCTGGAGGATCAGGAGTTCAAGGTCATCCTCAGCTACATTGGGTAAAGCCAGCTTGAACTGCATGACATCTTGTCCCCACCTGTAGTGAGCCATTACTGTGAGGTAAGGGGGTGGGGTGGGGCAGCCCGCCCGGTTCCCAGGCGGAGCCCTGCCACACCCACCTACTGGAGGCAGCGCGGGCTTTTCCTTTGTTTGAGTGCCTGCTGAGAAGTTGGCGCTGGCCTCTGTTCTTTACTTCTATGTGGTGTGCATTTCCAGAGAATTTATTATCGCCTTGTATGGAAATGGCTTAATGCCTGGCATGCTTCCATGTATTTGGACCAATTGTGAATGTATACGTATGTAATGCTGATAGGCTGTAGTTTGACTTAAAATTCCTGCACATCCTGAGCGCGAGAGAAAGAAGAAAAGGAAAAGAGAAAAGGAGAAGAAAAAGAAGAATGAAGAAGTAACTAGTAAGAATGTAACTTGCAAGGTTTCTTGAATAAAATGCTGCGGAGAAGAACTCGTGGTCGTGTCCTTTCTTGCTGGTCAAGCATGGACGCGGCAGCCACCGGCACCACCAAAAAAGGGAGACATGAGAGAGAGAGAGAGACACACACAGAGAGAGAGAGAGAGAGAGAGAGAGAGAGAGAGA
>PVHP010048522.1:0-12496 GCA_004024765.1 Zapus hudsonius
AATATTTTTAAAAATATTTTATTCATTTTCAAGCAGAGAGAGAGAGAGAGAGAGAGAGAGAGAGAGAGAGAGAGAGAGAGAGAGAGCACGAGGGCCACCACCTTGTGGGTCTGGCTTATGTGGGTCCTGGAGAATTGAACCCAGGGCCTTAGGCACTGGAGGCAAGTGCCTTAACCGCTGAGCCATCTCTCCAGCCCAATCTCTGTTATTTTTTAGAATTATTTTTATTATTAGGAAGTTTGTAGTATGAGCATATTACATATTAGTCATATTTCCATCAGGTTATGCTCTTATATCCTCTCTCTTCTGCCCCTATTCCACTGAGGGCCCTCCTCAGTGGTGGTGTTAGTATTAACTGTGGGGTCATGAATGCACAAGTCAGTCTGAGTGTATGTGGTGAGTTGACAATGTTTCGGTATACACCCTCCTACCATGTGGCTCTTACAGTCTTTCTGACTCCACATCTACAATGTTCCCCGGGTCTTCGTGGGCATATTACAAGTCTCCTTTAATGTTGAGCTCTCTGCATCCTCTGAATTTCTTCTTTGATGAATTTTGAGTTGCCTCAGTATCTACTACCACAATCTCTAATTAAGGAGGTTCTCAGCATAGAAGTGAGAACAGCACTAGTTTAAATCACCACTTCCACTATAGTGTATGCTGGGCCCTGGTCGATGTGATAGAGTTGACTCACCTCTTGGTTCTCCCAAGGATTTGTTGACATCTGGGCCCTGGTCACCCAGTGATACTGCTCAAGCTCTGGAATCCAACGGCAAGGTGGGGAGAGGGCTAGTTTTGCTTTTTCTGGCTGGATATGATTCATTGTGTGTATATATAGAACATCGTAGTATCCATAGCCCTATGGTCTACTTCCAACCTTTGGCTTTTATAAGTAATTTAATTATGAATGTAGTTGTTTAAGTATCTGAGTCATTACTTTCAATTCTTTTGTGAATACTCAGAAGCAAATTTGCTAGATTGTATGGTATTTCCGAGTTTAATTTTTTGGTGGTTGCCTAGAATTGAATCCAGGCCCTGCACAAGGTAAGCCTTGCACTGTACCTTTGAACTACACTGCCCTGCCAACCCAATATTCAATGCTTTGGGGAACTACCATATTTTTTATATAGTAGCTGTTGTAGTTAGCTTCTTGTTGCTGATACAAAGCACCCAACCAAAAGGAGCCGATGGGAAGAAAGTTTTCATTTTGGCTTGTAGTCTCAAGGGAAAGCTTCATGATGGCAGGGAAAGAATGACATGAAGAGAAGCTGAACATCACATCCTTGACACAGCAGGTAGACATCAGCTGCAGGAATTTGATCCTAGTTCTGGGAAGGGGAAGCTGGTCATAACATTCCTAAGCTGCCTCCAGAAACACACCTCCCCAGCAAAGCTCACCTCCTAATATGCCATCAGCTGGGGGCTATGCATTCAGAACACATGAGTTTATGGGGGACACCTCATTCAAACCACCACTGTGGTTATAGTATTTTACATTGTCACCAGCAATGTGTATAGATAGCCTGTTTTACCACATATTCGTCAGTAATTTTTGTTTCCTAAAAAAAATATTAGCCATGTACTGTCTTCTCAAGCACTTCGATGGTATGCTGGGACTCTTAAAAATAAGTCTTGTGATTTAAAAATAATACAAATGTTTTATTAACATACTTGTAAATGGACAACCCCCCACCATAAATATCTATATATTCTCCATGAAACATTTAAAATTATATTTAAGCCTGGCATTATGGCATTCACTTTTTATGCCATCTACTTGTGAGACTAAGGCAGGAGGGATTGTTTTAGCCCAAATTGAAAGCCATCTTGGGTTTGGTCCCTGTCTTTGAGAAGAAAAAAAAAAGCATGGCAAGGGACATAACAGAAGACTTTGTGAATTTTATTTAGCATAACTCAATATTCAAAGATTTTATAAACCTAAACCTGTATGTTTAAGATGATTCAAATATTAATGATAAAGGAGTCTTTAAAAAGTCACTGGAGCCAGGCATGGTGGTGAACATCTTTAATCCCAGCACTTGGGAGGTAGAAGTAAGATGATCAATGTGAGTTAGAGGCCAGCCTAGGCTAGAGTGAGTCCCTACTTCAAAAAAGTCACTGAAAGCTAATAGACAATATTGAAAGATTATTGTCTCAATATAGAGTTGTAGCATATGCAAGACTTAGATTCAATCTTAGCACTGTGGGGAAAAGCAGAATTCTAATAAAACATAGGCATGAGCCTGGCATTGTGGCACATGTCTTTAATCCCAGCACTCAGCAGGCAGAGGTAGCAGGATTGCTGTGAGTTTGAGACCAATTTGGGATTACAGAGTGAATTCCAGGTCAGCCTGAGCTAGAGAGAAACCTCGCAGGGTGGGTGGAGGGGAGAAGAGGAGAAAAATGAGTGCCTAATATAATTTTAAGTCTTCTAACACCATAGTAATCTAAAAATTCTGGCACTCTTACCTGAGTAAAAGTAATGACAAATGCAAATGCATCTGGTTTTTAGTATGGAATGAGGTTAGGGTGGCTTTTCCTTTGTTAGAAATATAGCCAATAAATATTTTTGTGACAGCTTGCTTTTATTTGATGGGAGGGAGAACTAATAATATTATTTCAGTCTTTACCAAGAAAAAAATAAAACAATTTTTGGCTGGGAGTGTTAGTGCATTTAGTCCCAGCAAGAGAATCATCATGAGTTTGAGGCTACACTGAGACTACATAATAAAATCCAGGTTAGCCTGAGCTATAGTGAATGAGACTCTTCCTCCAAAAGAACAACAACAACTAAAACAAACAAACAAACAAACAAACAAACAAAAAAAACAGAACAAAACAACCCCCAAAACCTTTCCAGGTGTGTGAAAGATTTAAGTATAATTAAACCATAAAAATACTGAAAGAAACCATGCAAAGATGTAATAAATTTATTTTATATGTGGAATGAGTGTACAATATTTTTCTGAGCATAAACCATAGACATTAAAAAGTTCAATGAGGACTGGGAAGATGCTTATTAGTTATAAAGATAATTGCTTACAAATCCTGAAACTCCCCCATACCCACATAAAGGCAGATGCACAAAGTGGCATATGCATCTGGTATTTGTTTACAGTGGATAAAGGCCCTAGTGTGCCAGCTCTCTCTCCTGCCCCCTCTCTGTTCACAAATATATAAATAAAAATATATTTTTAAAAATATCAGTGAGCAGAGTGTGCTAGTGCATACCTGTAGTCCCAGTTCTTAGAAAATTCATGTCCATAAAATTTTGAGTATGAGGATAACCTAATCAACTCTGTGAGACTTTGTGTCTGAATAAGTGAAGTGAAGGCTAGGAATGTAGCTCAGTGTTGGTATGTGCATCACCCTAGGATCAATCTTTAATATGGCTAAACCAATCATACAACTGGTCAAGGGCTGGTGAGTGATAGCTTAGCAGTTGCAGTTGCTTGCTTATAAAGCCTGAAAGCCCAGGTTCTATTTCACAGTACCCATGTAAAGCCCTATTTATTGCACAGTGACATATGCATGTTGAGTTCCTTTGCAGTGGCTCCAGTAAACTAACTCTCTCTCTCTCTCTCTCTCTCTCTCATATTAAAAAAGAAATAAAAGCAATCAACCAATGAAGCAACTTTATAAGAAACTAAAGATCCATATGGTATAAGGCATAAACTCAAAACAAATGGCACATTGAAGAGATGATATATTAGCATCAAGTTCATTAATTTCTCCATATCATTTAAAGGAACATAAGTTTAATGGGAAGTGAAATAAAAGGGCTAAAATCCTTGACTAGTATGAACATGCAAATTTAAACATAGGAAAAGACATTTAGCCATTCATAGAGGCACCTATCCTCCTTAAACATCTTTGGGAATGCTAGAGAAGCATCCATAATGCTCTGTTGTTGATGCTATGCAGAAGCAGGCTGTTACTCATTGTGAATGAGAATAAATTGGTCTAAGTGCCTTAAAGAAAAGATGGGCAATATAAAACAAACTTTAAAATCCTCACATTCTCTAGTATCACCTTTTTGTGATACAATTCCTAAAAATTGAGCTAGTAATGGAGGAAGGATTAAATTAGCATATTGATAATACGAAACATCAGTACTTCATTTGGATTGTCTCATTGAATCCAGTGACCCTGTGTAATGGTGGTTATTTTCACTGCTTATATGAATTGTACCCCATTGTAGTAATTATAAAGATAAAAGGTTTAGGTACATTATCTGAGAATTCACCCACGGGATCATCATCTCCTCCTGTATTTGGATCTCAGTATGTGGCTCTGACTGGCCTTGAACTCATGGTCTCCCAGCTTCAGTTTTGTTTGTTGAGATTACTGGCATACACAACCATGTCTGGCTTTCTTAATTTTTAATTGGATTTAAAGCTTATCAACACTATATATGTGTGTATTAAAATGATGAGAGACACACAGAATAAGAAGAGTATTCTACAAATATTTCTGCAGCCTTTCCCCCTTCCTCCTTTGATATATGCTGTACAAATTATTCCTTTTTATTATTATTATTATTATTATTATTATTATTATTTTTGGTTTTTTTGAGGTAGGGTCTCACTCTAGTCCAGGCTGACCTGGAATTCACTATGTAGTCTCAGGGTGGCCTCGAACTCATGGTGATCCTCCTACCTCTGCCTCCTGAGTGCTGGGATTAAAGGCGTGCACCACCATGCCCGGCTTATTCCTTTTTTTCTGACACTTATATTAAAAGTAATAGACAGCCAGGCACTCCTCTTTAATCCCAGCATTTGGGAGGCAGAGGTAGGAGGATTACTGTGAGTTTGAGGCCAATCTGGGACTACAGAGTGAGTTCCAGGTCAGCCTGGGCCACAGTGAGACCCTACCTCAAAAAAAAAAAAATAATAGACAGCCATTTGTATTGATTTTTCAGATTTGTACATATAGTCAATAACAAACTTGTTAAAAGTCTTTTCAAAAAATTAAGGTGAATGACAACTTTAGAGCTGCTAAATTTATACTCAACTGCTTTCTTCTAGTATAAAAATTATTATTTAGGGTTGGGGAGATTACTCAGTGGTTGGGGACACTTGCTTGCAAGGCCTGACCACCTTGGTTTGATTCCCCAGTGCCCACATAAAAGGCAGGTTTCACAGAGCCATGCATGCCACATTTCTCTCTCTCTCTCTCTCTCTCTCAAATAAATAATAAAAATTTTAAAAGTATAATTAATTTTTGTTGCATCATTTAAAGATTATACATTATGAATAATTAAGGTATTTTTGGTGGGAATTTGAATAAATGAGGTATATATTTTTTTTCTTTTTCAAAATGAGCCTTTTAGGGAAAAAAATAAGAAGGCTATTCATGCTTCAGTTATCTAATTGTTTTTATGATCTTTTCTTTTAGTGATGATCTTAAAATTTTTAACTTATGTATAGTGTTAAAATCCTATATAGTTTATCTCATAGTAGACTAAGTGCATATATTAAGGAGCTGCCAGCAGCTAGGAAACCAAATGAACCAAATAAAGTTTACCCTGGAATATAATTTTCTTGAATGCAGTGTGTGTGTGTGTGTGTGTGTGTGTGTGTGTGTGTGTGTGTGTGTGATGTAATGTTTATGTATTGGCTCATGTGTGTTTGAAGGCCAGTAGTGTCTTCCTTATTCATTCTTGCCTTGTTCGTTCATTTATTTATTTATTTATTTAATTTTTTTTGAGACAGGGTCTCATTCTAGCCCAGGCTGACTTATTATTTTTTAATTATTTTAGCTGGGGGTAGTGGCGCATGCCTTTAATCCCAGCATTCGGGAGGCAGAGGTAGGAGGATTGCTGTGAGTTCAAGGCCACCCTGAGACAACATAGTGATTTCCAGGTCAGCCTGGGCTAGAGTGAGACCCTACCTTGAAAAACCAAAAAAGAAAATATATATATATATATATATATATATTTTATTTATTCATTTTCAAGCAGAGAGAGAGAGAGGGAGAGAGAGAAAGAATGCACTAGGGCCACCACCTTGTGGGCCTCGCCCACGTGGGTCCGGGGGAGTTGAACCCCGGGCCCTAGGCACTGGAGGCAAGTGCCTTAACTGCTGAGCCATCCCTTCAGCCTGTCCTTATTTTTTTTAAAACTGGTATTGTTTTTTTTAAATACCTTATTTATTTTCTAGCAGAGAGATACAGAGATACAGAGAGAGATACAGAGAGAGAGAGAGAGAGAGAGAGAGCGCACCAGGGCACCACCTTGTGGGTCTGGCATATGTGGGTCCTGGGGAATTGAACCCAGGGCCTTAGGCAGTGGAGGCAAGTGCCTTAACCGCTGAGCCATCTCTCCAGCCCTGTCCTTATTTTTTTAAACACATTCTTACTGAACCTAGAGCTCACCAGTTTGCCTATCCTAGGGATCTTCCTCCCTGTTGCCTCCTCAGCAATGGAATTATAGGAATGTGCTCATTCCTGGATTTTGTGTGGGTTTTATGATCCAAACTCAAGTCCTCATGTTTGTACAACATGCACTTTACCTGTTGAGCCATCTCCCTAGCCTACCCTGCAATATTTTGGTTGATGGGCCCTAATACCAATAATGTGTCAGATTTGCTAAGTTTTTACTAGATATCTTTTGGTTTATTAAAAATATCAGAAAATTCAGCGCTGCTTAGTAAGATTTTGTCTGATGGTAGATTATAATTAATTTGTGGCATTTAAATTTTAGCTATTTGAAAATTTAATTGTACTTATTGCCTTATGTGGTGTTCTATACATGGCAAACTATTATTTCTCATTGTTAGGTAAGTGAAGCATTAATATATTTAGTCACATTGTCCTAATATTGCTGTGAGATGTACAAAGTGGTGTTTGTATTAACTGTAAGCTTTTTGTTTACTGTCACCTTACACTCTACGTTTTTGTTACCTGATTTTTATCTTCCTTTAGCATGCATGAAACATTCTCTTAACCTTTTATTTATTTACATATTCAATCTTTTTGTTTTGCTTTTGTTTGTTTTCATGTGCTTTGGGAGAGTCTCTTATAGCCCAGACTACAATTTAACTCCATATATAGTTGAGATTAACCTTGAATTCTGATCTTCATGCCTTCACTTCCCAAGTGCTGAGATTACAGGCATACACCTCCACAATCCAGCCATATTTACCCCTAATTGTAGGTCATAGTGACCTTTGATCTTTAGAAAATACCCATCTTTTTGTCAGGGCAAGTTTTTACTAAAAGATGAATTTGATTTTTTTAATATGTAAAATTAAGAGCATAAATTTTATTTTTATTAGTATTAGAATTATGACATTACTGAAAATTCTATTGCTTATTTCTTACTAGGAGTAGTGAAGAAGTTCTTACTGCAGAAGATTGTGAAAATGTCTATCATTTGGTTTATTCAGCTCACCGGCCAGTAGCAGTAGCAGCTGGAGAATTTCTCTACAAAAAGTAAAGTTGTATTTGTGTGACTCACATTTATGATCCTATTTAAAATGTCAGATTAGGTAGTATGGCTAGTGGTATGAATGTGATCACTGAAAACATTTTTCAACTATTATGTAATGGTTTTTAAATAAAAATTTGAATCATATAGACTGAGACTGGTAAGATTTTATTAAAATATTCATTTGGGGTGCAGTATTTATTAGCATGTGTAGTTGGTCTAAAATATCTACCTAGTAGCTTTCTGTTAATTGTTATCCAGTATTCTCCTTTGTTGCTTCTCAAAACAGCCATACTATCAATTAGTAAAAGGCCTTTAATAGATTGGAGAAATGGCTTAGCAGTTAAGAGGGCCCCTGTTCTTAAAGCTCACCTGCCTGGGCTCAATTACCAAGTAAAGCCAGATGTACAAAGTGGTACTTGTGTCAAGAGTATGCTTCCAGTGAGTGGCAAGAGGCCCCAGCATGCTGATTCTTTCTTTTTGCCTTGTAAATAAATAGATTAATAAATAAAAATATTAAAAATAAAAAAAGGTCAGTAATAAAATAATGTTCCAAAAAGAAAGGGTAGGGATATGCTCTGTTTCAGGGAAAAATATACACCTTAGATTTTTCTGCATAAATATTGATGGTTATTCTGCCTCTCAAGTGCTGGGATAAAAGATGTGCATCTCCATGCCTGGCTTTTACTTGAATTAAAGGAAGCAATTCTATAAAATCCTGTAAGGTTTCCAAAAAGAATTTATAGCTATCATATAGTTAACTTCAGAAGTCAGAGGATCAGAAGTGGAAGGAAAAAGGTTTCTGGTGATTATTTACTTGATGTTTTAATATTGGACTGTCCTGTACCTACCTAGTTTTACACTACTCCTTTCTTAGATGATTAAATGGGGAGTATAGACTGTTAATGCCCTTGATTAATAAATATATTGTTTTTTTAAATATTTTATTTATTTCTTTTCAAGCAGAGAGAGAGAGAGAGAGAGAACGCACCAGGGCCACCACTCTGTGGGTCCGGCCTATATGGGACCTGGGGAATTGAACCAGGGGCCTTAGGCACTGGAGGCGAATGCCTTAACCGCTCAGCCATCTCTCCAGCCCATAAATATATCGTTTTAAAAGAAATATTTTTATTTGTTCAAAGGCTCTTCAGTCGTAGAGATCCAGAAGAAGATGGGATGATGAAACGAAGAGGAAGACAAGGTCCAAATGCCAACCTTGTGAAGACATTGGTTTTTTTCTTTCTGGAAAGTGAGGTTAGTTGATAGTCGTTGTTTTATACTTACGTTCAAAGAGAAGGCAATAAGATGATATGTGTTAAATCTTACACACATTCAAATACTGACTGAAACATATTTTTCTCATTCCACTTTTTGAAGTACTTTTTACTTTTAGTAAGATATTCAGGTATGAAGATTTATAGGATCAGAACAACCGTATTACTAATGCAGTGATTATGGTGTTAGCATTGATTAATATTTCTAAGCCTTGCTTTCATAGGAAAATAATGGTATGTACTAATTTCTCAGGCTACAGTTAAGGCTGATGTAGAACAAGAACTTACAACATTGTAAATTCTCAAAATGCTTATGTGTATTATTATTGTCATTGATGTTGTTTGAAACCAGGTGTTACACCATGGCTCAGGCTTGCCTGGAATTCACCATGTAGCCCAGGCTGGCCTCAATCTTGTGTAAAATTCTCTTTTCTAAGCCTCTATAGGCATGTGCTACATGGCTGACTTTATGTCAGCTATTAATATTATTGAAGATATGGATTTATGTTAGTCTCTTTTAGGTTTGAAGTCTTCCTGTTAATTGCTTTGGGTTAAGGGCTCAGAAGTCATTGTTATTTCCTTGTTTCTATTGAATATTAATTTGTATGGCAGTCTTTTAAGTTTCTAACTGTTTTTTTCCTGTGAGAATTTAGTTTTTGTATATTGATCTCTTGCAGCTTTGCTACATTCAGTTAGCTTAGCAATCTTTACATCATCTTAGGAAATTTTATAATACACAATCATATCATTTGCAATAGAGATAACTTTACTACACTTCCAACATGTTTCTGTTTATTTTTCCTTCCTTATTGGGTTACACAAAACCTGTAGAAGAATATTGAGTAAAAGTGGTAAGAGTAGCCATTTTCAATTTTTTTCCCGATCTTCTGGAGAAATTTTCTATTATTTCAACTTTTTTTTTCTGTTGTACCTTGTTAGTGTCCCTTGTGTTGCAAGAGGTTCTACCTGAATAAAAATTGAATTCTTCAATTTTCTATTTTTGCATCCCTAGAAACAGTGGCCTTTTATTTTAATTATGTTAATGTGTGTAATTTTTTGTTTTTGTTTTTGTTTTTCAAGGTAGGTTCTCGCTCTAGTCCAGGCTGACCTGGAATTCACTCTGTAGTCTCAGGCTGGCCTTGAACTCAAGGCGATCCTCCTACCTCTGCCTCCCAAGTGCTGGGATTAAAGGCGTGCACCACCATGCCCAGCAATGTGTGTAATTTTTTGAATATTGCTCAAACTCTATTCCATGGGGTAACCCTACTTGGTCTTGATACTTACTGTGAATTACTGAATTTTGTTTGAAAATTTTGAGGATATTCCTTTAACTGTTCATGAAAGATTGATCTTTAATTTTATAAAAACTTAATGTTTTCTAAAGACTATAGTACCATGATCATGTGTTCAACCTTTCAAACAAATTGGGAAGCTTTGTATTCCTTTGAGACTCAAAGTGAAGAGAATGATTTGCTTATAAATTGAATTGACAAGGTGTAGTTTGTTCTTCAGCTAATTATTATCAATCCCATTCAATTAAAATTAATTTGTAGTATACCTGATAATTAAGAGAAGTTAGCTGGTGTGGTATTAGATCCAAATAAGCAATATTTGTTTAATCTTTTTGTACAATCATTTTTCATGTTAATATTTTAATGGTTAGTAATGCCTAACATAGTAGACTTTTAACACAACAAATTAAGGTTTTTTTTTCCCTTTTGACCTCAAAAACCACCTTGCTATGTGAGCATTTTTACATGATGCCCTTGAAGCTTCTGTTTTGAGCTAAGGACAGTATGCTGTTTGTCAAAGGGTAGCACATTGCTTTTTTTAAAAAAATGTTGCTATTTTAATTTTAGTTACATGAACATGCAGCATACCTTGTGGATAGCATGTGGGACTGTGCTTCTGAGCTGCTGAAAGACTGGGAGTGTATGAATAGCTTGTTGCTAGAAGAGCCACTTAGTGGAGAGGAAGGTAAGGATATTTTAGTATGCTATATGTTAGTGTCTAGTCAGTTTTGGAAATAGATTTTCCCAATTCCATTTGTTGTTAGTGTTAAAATAATTTATAGAAAAAGTATCATCCTCCCTCCCTTCCACCCTCCTTCCCTCCCTCCTTCCCTCTTTCCCTCCATGTTGGGATCAAAATTAGGGCCTTATACATGGCAAGCATACTCCCTCTAAGCCACATCTTCAGCCTTCTATATATAAATATTCTCCGGTATTGAAAATAATTACTATCAATTCAATATTTTTCACTTGATGTGGCACAATCTGTATAGTCTTAGCCCCTGGAAGGCTAATGCAGGAGGACCATGAATTCTCAGCCAACAGCAAGAGAGTTCTGTGCTATGATATCAGGACTGTCAACAAAGTATGAAAAAAATCCTAGGTGGGATGTGTTTCCCTGTCCATACATTCTTTACTCAGATGTGTTCATAAACTCATCTGAACACATTCAGAACGATGAAGAATTTAGTTTAGGATGGTTATATTACTCTGATGTTTGTTCTGGGATAATGGATTTTTTTAAAGTATATGAGATCATTTTGTATTCATAGGCAAAAAGAAAATATAAGTTATAAGTATTGAATAGAGAAGAGAAATAGGTGTTAACTCTTTCTGAATTTCTTTCTTTTTTTAGCCCTAACTGACAGACAAGAGAGTGCTCTGATTGAAATAATGCTTTGTACTATTAGACAAGCAGCTGAGTGTCATCCTCCTGTGGGAAGAGGGACAGGAAAAAGGGTATGTCAATGTGTTTATTCTCAACTGCTTCTCTCTCTCTTTCTCTCTCTCTCTCTCTCTCTCTCTCTCTCTCTCTCTCTCTCTCTCTCTCATTTTCTCTCTCTGTCTTATTTTAACAATGGAATAAAAATATTTGATTGTTACATTTTATTATTCTGATAATTTTACACATACATGCACACATGCATGCGTATGCGTGTGTTGAAAGTATATTTTAAAACAGTAACAATTTGAGAAGTTTGAATTTTCAATATGATGCTTTGTTGCTACATGAGACCACAGTGATTTCCAGTATCTGCCTTCAGGACTGAATGTAATATGCCATTAAAGAATGCTGCATTTGTGTATTTTGGGGATTGTTTGTAGATTTATTTTCTTATAACATTAGAAACAAAAATGGAAAGACGGGCGTGGTGGTGCACACCTTTTTAATCCCAGCACTCGGGAGGCAGAGGTAGGAGGATTGCCACGAGTTCGAGGCCAGACTGAGACTACATAGTGAATACCAGGTCAGCCTGGACTAGAGTGAGACCCTACCTCGAAAAACCAAAAAAAAAAAAAAAAAAAGAAAGAAAGAAAGAAACAAAAATGGATACTATTATCCATGTAAGAGCCTTGGTGGGGGAGAATATCCAGAGACATTGCCCCCCTCAGCAACAATACACAAGGGGGAAGGAAGAGAAAAAGAAAACCTGGCTATCTCTTGTGTAGTTCATAACCCCCTATCCTATTGGACAGATCCAAAATGTTAATTTTGTCTTTCCATGAAAAAGAGAGGTTGTTCCATATTTATTGTCTTCATTATCATTCTTCAATGTTTTACAATTTTCATTTTAGAGGTCTCTTCATTTGCTAGGTTTACTTCAAGGTATTTTATTTTCTGAAGCTTTAGTGAGTAGAATTATTTTTCTGATTTTTTTCCCTTAGGCATTTTTGGTAGTGATATATAGGAAGAATTTATTTTTATTTTTTATATTTTTTAGCAGAGAGAGAGAGAGAGAGAGAGAGAGAGAGAGAGAGAGAGAGAGAGAGAGAGAGAGAGA
>PVHP010048523.1:0-12493 GCA_004024765.1 Zapus hudsonius
GTGGGCGAGAGGGCTCGGCCTCGGAGCAGAGATCTGCTCGCGAACCCCGTCTGCTGCAGCCCAGGGGTTCAGGAGGGAGGGAGAGTTCGAACTCGGGTTCGGCCGGTGTCCAAAGCCTGGATGCCAGCCGAGGGGGGGTCAAACCTTTCGGAGAGTCCTGGCGAGGTTGTTACTCGGTCACCATCTTGCTCCGCCCCCCTCTATTTTTTTCTTTTGAAGGAGGGTTTCGGTCTAACCCAGGCTGACCTGGAACTCATCTCAGATTTTTTAAAGCTGCTTAATGTATATGAATATGTATGGCTGATATCATTTGGACATTTTAAAAATGAGCTTTTCATTTTTATAATTTCAAAATATTTAGATGTTAAATTTTAGATTTGGGGGGAAATTGCAAAGACTGCAAAGAGTTTCTATATTCCCATAGTCAGTTTAACCTGTTGTTAATATTTAATATCAGTATGATATAGTTTTTATAACTAGAGAATCAATGTAAATATGTTATTTCAAAGTATAGTCCATATTTTGTTGAGGTTTCCTTAGCGTTACCCTTCTCTATCCCGGGCTCCCATCCAGGACATCATATTATATTAAGTACTGATTCTTTGGCTTCTCTTGGCTACAATGGAGCCTCAAGTTTTCCTGGCTTGTGATGACCTTGAAAGTTTTGAGAAGCATGACTTGGGTTACTTTGTCAAGTGACAACGAATAGGAACCATCTGTTCTTCTTTCTCATGATTAAACTGGGCCAGTGGTTTCTGTGAAGAAGACAATAGCAGTATCATCTTCACGAGATCAAAGGCCTAGTTTACCCTCCAAATGGAACATTTTTGGTGTTTGCTAGGATCACCTGGGTGAAGTAAAGTTTGCCAGATCTCAACACTGTGAAGTTACACTCCCCACCCTTTCCTCTCCTTTTGTTTTATCCTCTTTGGGGAAAAAAAAAAGTCACTACATTCAGCTCACATATAAGGAGTAAGAGAATGCTCCTCGCCTCCTGCATGGGGAGAAGTTATGTAAGCTATTTGGGTTTCTGCACAGGACATTAGCTTAGTCTCTGGTGTTTTTTAAGTTATTGATAGAAGTCTTATGATATCATGCACATTTATTTTATACTTTGCATACTTTATAAGTCATTTTTTTCATTGCTGACATTGAAATATCTAATAAAAACATTCAGAAAGGAAGAGTTTATTTTGGCTCACAGTTCAGAGGAATGAAGTCCACCGTGGCTAGCAGAGTGTGACAGTGGGAGTGGCTCAGTCTGGGGTATTGATCAGGAAGCACACAAAGGGAAACACCCAGGCTCAGTTGGCTTTACCATTTCCTCTTATTCAGTCTGGACCCCTGTCCTTAGATGGAGCCACCAATATTCAAGGTGGCTCTTCTTAGTTTAAACCTTTCTGGAAATGTTCTCACAGTTATGCCAAGGAAATTGGTCTCCTTGGTGACAGTTTTCACCAGTAAAGATGACAATGAGGATTTACCATCACAGGTAAGAATGAAATATTATTTTGTTGCTCAGATTAGTTTAAGATTGGCCCTTGGGAATCCTTTCAGTGGGCTCCAAAGACATAATAATATATAACCATCATTGTGTCCCTTCATTTCACTTTTATTGCTTTCTTGTTTTTTAGACAACTGTGGTAAAAGGACACATCAGCAGTTCTATGACAGAGGCACAACCTGACCTGGTGACTTTAAGTACATCACACTGGTGAGTGAGGCAGGTGACGATTGAGGGAAGGCTGCATTGGCTGCTGTAGTGGGAAGGTGGGGGGCTTCCTGTGAAAGAAGATCCCCAAAGGAGGATGGAAGGAAATAGAGGAGGAGACAAGGAGATGAAGAAAACTCAAGACAGGGAAAGTGACAAGAGAGGCGAGGCAGTGTGAGAGTGTGGAGGTGAGCATAAAACAGGGAAACATCTCACTCCTGTTGCTTCAATCTTTCTACATGGTCATGAACTTTGAGCGAGGCCTGATTGTGTATTGTTTCTCAAGCTGTTTGGTGAGTGGGTGAGACTGTACAAAAGATACAGTGTTGGGTTCAATCAGAATTGTAATTTTACCATAAACAAATGCCACAAATGGAGAGAGATGGGAGCAGATAATGGTAACACAGCCTTTGGCATCCAAGTTGCATGGGAACAGGAAGGAAGACACAGTTCAAGATGAGTAAAAGGTATCAAGATTAGTGGAAGCTGACATCAGCGGTGGTGAAAAATTGAGGGCTGAGGAAAGGAGTTGAGCTGGCAAGACAGAGATGGTAAAGATCAGAATGTTGAAATGGTTGATGAGGGAGAACCAGTTACTAGTAATGAATGTGTTATTAGGGCCAAACTCTGAGAGAGGATGACATCATTGTCCTGAGAAAAGTGCAAAGCCAAAGTACAACGATGGATCACTTCATCCCCAAACAGACTTGGCTATCTTCAAACAGACAGACATTACCTAACACTGTTAAGAAACTGGGACCCTCATACACTCCTGGAGAGGGTACTCAATAGTGTACCCACTTTTAAAAGCAGTTTGGCATTTCTTAAAATATTATCCATACATTTACCACACAACTTAGCATTTCAACTCTTAGGTATCCAGCCACAAGAAATGAATATATATGTCCCCACAAAGTCCTGTATGTAAATTTGATAGTAGTATTTTTCATAATAAACAAAGGGCAAAAAAACCCCCAAAATTTCTATTAACTTGAATGGACTAAGAAAATAGAGCATTATTTTACCACAAGATGAAATGAAATCACCATCCATGCTATAATAGGGTGAAGTTGGAAGCATCACCCTAAATAAAAGAAGCCAGACACAAAGGCCACATAATACACAGTTCTATTTGCATTAAAGTCCAGAATAAATAAGTCTACAGAAATGGATGGTAGGCCATAGGTTTCCCAGGGCTGGGGATTGGAATAAGAAGTGACTGAAAATGGCAGGGAAGAATCCTTGTTGTGTGTGGGGAGGTGATAACAAAGACCTAAAAGTATACTGTGGATAACTGTGGATATAAAATCATTGACTTGTATACATTAAGCAAATGAATTTTATATAAATCACATATGAAATGTGGTTAATCTCCACTGTCAACTTGATTGGATCTACAATCAACCAGGAGACAAATCTCTGGGCATGTCAGTGAGGGAATGTCTAGATTAGGTTGATTGAGGTGGGAAATCCCACCCTAACTATGGACAGCCCCATTCTATGGGCTGGGATCCTGGACTGAATAAAGAACAGAAAGCAAGTAGATCATTCAGCATTCATCACTCTCTGCTTCCTGACTGTGGACACGATGTGAGCAGCTGCTTTATGTTCCTGCTGCAATACCCCCTCCCATGATAGACTAACCTCAAATTATGGGTCAAAATAAACTTTGCCTTATAAATTGCTTTTGTCAGGTTTTTTTGTTGTAACAGTGAAAAATTTAACTAGTAAATTATATAAATGTATAAACTATAATTCAAAGCTGTCTTAACCTCCAACAATAAAATGAAAAGAGTGAGGCTTGGGAGATGCTTCAGTGGGTAAAGTGTTTGTCACGTAAGCATGAGGGACGGAGTTTGACTTCCCAACACATCCACAAAAAATGTTGACCATGGGGCTGGAGAGATAGCTCAGCAGTTAAGGCACTTGCTTCTAGTGCCTAAGGCCCTGGGTTCAATTCCCCAGGACCCACATAAACCAGACCCACAAGGTGGTGGCCCTGATGTGTGATCTCTCTCTCTTTCTCTCTCTCTTTCTGTATCTCTCTACTTGAAAATGAATAAATAAAATATTTTTTAAATGTTGATCATGGAGGAAGTGACTTTAATCCTTGCATCAGGGGGTTGGGGATAGAACTAGCCATGGGACTTGCTGACTAGCTAGTCTAGGCATATCTGTGAGTTCTGGGTTGAGTGAGAGACACTGTCTCATGCAATAAGGTAGAGAATTAATAAAGGAAAACACATGGCATCAACCCCTGACCTCCACATATACAAGTATACGTGTGCATTCATACCTGCACACTCATGAGAGCCTACATGCATATGAACATGCATACATTCATGCACTCACATCACATATCCATACATATGCAAAAAGAATAAGGAAAAATAGGTTCTGGAGAGATGGCTCAGCAGTTAATTTACTTACCCCCAAAGAAGGACCCGAGCTCGATTCCCCTGTACCAATGTAAAGCCAGATGCACAAGGTGACACATGTGTCTGGAGTTCATTTGCAATGGCTGAAAGCCCTGGCATACCCATTCTCTCTCTCTCTCTCTCTCTCTCTCTCTCTCTCTCTCTCACTTTCTTTCTCTCGCTCTCAAATAAACAAGTATAATATTTTTAAAAAACAGAATAAGGGAAAATAGGGCTGAGATGCAGCTTGGTGGTGTGTATAAAGCTCTGGTTTCCATCAGAGTTTGGTAATGTCTGTCTGTTTGAAGACAGCCAACTCTGTCTGGCCATGAAGTGATGCTTCATTGTACTTAGGCTTTGTGCTTTCACTGGACAATGATGTCACATATCTTTTTATTCACTACTTATCCACCCATTCACTTTCTTCACTTCTTTTCTGCTTATAATATTGTCTTCTACCCTATGTTGAGTACCTCCTCTCAGAGTTTGGCCCTAGTAACATGTTCATGACTAGTAACTGGTTCTTCCTCATCAAAGATTTTCAACATTCTGATCTTTACCATCTCTGTCTCGCCAACTCAACTCCTTTCCTCAGCCCTCAATTTTTTACCACCACTGAGGTCAGCTTCCACTAATCTTGATACCTTTTTCTCATCTTGAACTGCGTCTTCCTTCCTGTTCCCATGCAACTTGGATGCCAAAGACTGTGTTACCATTATTTGCTCCCATCTCTCTCCATTTGTGGCATTTTTTCTGGTAAAATTACAATTCTGATTGAACCCAATACTGTATCTTTTGTACATAGCTTGAGAAACAATACACAATCAGGCCTCTCTCAAATTTCATGACCATATGGAAAGATTGAAGCAACAGTAGTAAAACACATGGATCTTAAAGAGCACACAAACCTGATGTCTCTTGCTCACCATACCGTCTTTCTCCTACAACACCTCCCCTCAGGATCGGCTCTCTTGTAGGAGTTCTATTTGGACACTGAGACACTTGATTGGTTTCAACTCAATGGAACATCACTGGAGTCCCTTCAGCACTATAAAATAATCCCACCAGGGAATTTCTTGTGCCATATTAGAATGGGACAGGTAGGGAGAGGGCATCTTGGAAAATCTGGACAGAGTCAACCTTTCCAGAACACCCCAGGACACCTGACACTCACTCTCTTTTTACTGGAAGCAACTCACCCCTTGCCAGTTCTCCAGTGGGCCCTGCCCAGCCATCTGCTCATTTCACGATTGTTTACTGAGTGTTTTTGCATGCTAGGAGCATCCTGTTCACTTGGTTACCCAACAAATTCTTGGGGCTTCTATTCTGGTGAAAAGAGGGCAGAACAGGGGGAGAAAAAAAACAGAAACAAATAGGCAAAGTCACACACCACAAGTGAACAAGAGCTGTCATTTGGATAATGAGATCAGTGAATGAATGGCCTGTGTGTGATAGGGTGGAGCATGACCAGGGTGGACCAGAGGCAGCTTTGACAGATAAGTGGATGCTGTCCCTGGAAGAAGGAAGTGTCTGACTGTGTCTCATAGGTGAAAGGGGGCCTGGGGTTGAGTTGAAGTTGGTATATCAAGGGAACAGACAAGAGAGTTGGTTTTGGTTGAGGTTTAGTGAACATGAGTCCATGATGGGTGGGATGAAGAGAGATGTGATTCGCATTGCAGAAAGTTACTTTCTGGAACTAGACAGTTGCCTGAAAGAATAGAAAGAAGTATGTCAAGGAGAAAATTTCACTGGCATGGAACAAATTCTCTTGTCCTTGATATGGACTTTCACATTTTCTTCACTGGCCAAGCTCATATGTTATGACTTTCTGAATAATTGATAATATCCAAAAGCAGAAAGTAGCCAAGTTTCTATCAGTGGATAGAAGGATAAACCAAATATTATAATGAAATGAAATATTATGCAACTATAAAAAGAAATGCAGTACTGATACATGTGAGAATGTGCGTGAACCTCACGGGCATTATGTGGGTGAAACAAGACAGACCTAAAATGCCATACATTGAATACTTGAAAGCTTATTAGTCACACATAATAGATAAACATACAGAGAAACTCATCAGTTTCTTGGAGCCTGTGAAGGGGAAGGGTGTTCAATGAGGTGAAGGTATTTGGGAACTTAATAGAAATGGTGGTTTTACAACACCATGACCCTACACACTTTTGGGGTGTTACATTTCATAAATTTAAATTTCATATCAATTAAAAAGGTTAAAGAAAAATTAGACACTAGATAATACTGTTTTTCTTCTTTGTAGCAGAGGAGACAAACAGGTGCTAATTAACTGAAAGGGAGGAACCTTTGTCAGAATGCTGAAATTCTTCAGTGTTTAGTCACTTTTCTCATGGTTGTGACCAAGCACCCAAGAAGCAATTTCAGGGACAAAAGGTTTATTTTGGTTCACAGTTTAAAGAATGGATACAGTCTACTATGGTGAGAAAGGCAGAGTGGCGGGAGCATGGAGAGGCTGTTCACATATCTATAGTCAGGAAGCAGAGAGAGATGAATGAATGCCAGCACTCGGCTCACTAACTCCTTTCTATTCAGTCTAGGAACCCAGCCCCTGGGATGCTACCCCTCACATCCAGGATGTGTCTTTCCTGATCAATTACAGCATCCTCATAGACACACCCACATGTATGCTTCCATGGTGATTCTACATCCGGTAAGTTGACAATGAAGATAAACCACCCTCTTGGGGACTCCATGAAAGATCCATTTCAGGGTTTTGCTGCAATATCCCAGCAGCAAGAAAGAGTGTGCCTTCATTTCCTGGTTTATCCATACATGGCATTCTAAAGTCATTTCCCTGTTGTCCCTGGGAGAAAGAGAATGTGGTTGGCCAAGTTTGCCTCTCCTGTCTCTGCTGTCCTCATGGTCTGGAGCTGTGTTCAAGACCAGTAACCCAGCTAGAACCCACCCACCAAGGCAATGGAAAATGCCCAAAGAAATGGCAGTTATAAGAACGAGCATCAGGAAGCAAAGACACTGGGTTATTGACTCCAGTAGGTGCATCTAGACAAGCACACCACAACACGGGGAATTTTTAATAAACAGAAGGTTATGAGCTCATGGTTCTCAAGGCTGCTAAGCCCAAGATGGAGTGTTCATCCTCTGGCAAGTGTTTTTTTTTTTTGATTCATCATCCCAAGGAGAAAGATGGAAGAGTAAGACAAGAGAGTGTGAGGAGGTGAGAATCCTTGTTTATAATAGCACAGTCCTCACCCATAAGGGTGAAGCTTACAGTTTAATCTCCTCTTGCAAATCCCACTTAATATTATAACAATGGTGAGTTCATTTCAATCTAAGCTTGGAAGAGACAAATGTTCCAACTAAGCACAGGGTGGGGGTGGGTGGGAGTGGGGGTAAGCACAATACAGCAGATATCCACTCCAAACACCAACAAGCCAGACATCATTTCAATAATGCCATCTGGCCTACATTCACTGAGTACCTACCCAGTTGGCAATGGCTGGACCTTGGGGACCAAGTGCTCGCCAGGCCTGTAAGGGGCAAAGAGAGGAAAGGAAGGAGAGACAGAGGGCAGAAGGAATGGAGGGAGGGGGAACCATACACTGATAAGGTGGAATGCACTAGGTTTTTGTTCAAATGTTCCTTCCCTGCTAATGAAATATGTAGGGCTACGTTTCCTTGAGGGTCATCTTACCCTGTGGTAAAGTAGGGCAGGGATGTCATTGGTGCCACATGCCAACTGATGGCACTGCCCCTAGAATCAGCACAGCAAGACCTGGATTTGTCATCTGGTAGAGCTCTCTGCTTCCAACAGGGCAATGGCACAGGACTGACCCCAGATGGCAGCCAATCCTCTAGCCACACTCTCTCCAGGTGACTTCGTATTTCGTCAGCCTGAAGCAGGTTCCCTTTGATAACACTAAGGTATTTGCCTCAGCTGTCCTTGAGTTGAGAGATGATGGGTCATTTTCTCCACATTTTCTTATATGAATTTTCTTTTTTATCCGAATAAAATGATGCTGAATCACTTTCAAAATTAAAAAAAAATAAATGAAGGCAGGTATTTTTAAAGCCAACCCATTCCCTTGCACCATTGAAGCCTACATTCTCTTATTTGGCCTTCTCTATGAAAATACACTGATAATACCTCATCATTCTGCAGCTAGGACTTCAGAAAAACTTTCAGGCAGATAAGGGACATGAGCTTCAAAGAAGCTGAGGAATGGGTCCAAAGTCACAAAGCTAGAAGCAATAGGAAGCCTGAAGTTTCTATGTATATGTCTGTGTTGAGGTCTACATCTGATGACCTTGAGCCCTTGTTTTTTCTTTACAGCACTCTCTTTTGTGTTTCATATTGGAAGAAGTATCTGTTTAGCTCAATAAACACAACCCTGACCAAAGTTCATCCCATTGCAAGTTTCACCCTTCTAAAACCTCACTCACCACAACCACCATGGTCTGACAAGATGAAGTACTGCTGTTAAAACTTACTGTGGTAATGATCATGATGGTGTTGATAATGGAGGCATCTGTTCTGTAAGAACTATGTCTCTAGTGTCTGCATGGACTTGTTTTGTTCTCATTCGCTGCAATGAAACATGGGTTGGGGATGTGCTCAGTGGTAAAACAGCCGCCTTGCATGACTCAGCGCTGCAACAAAACGGAACAATAGAACCTGGGCAATATTAACCCATTTCAAAGGTTTCAAGAATGAGGCATTGTTATGATTCGAAAATGAAATGTCCCCACAGGCTGATGTGTGGAACATTTGATATATAGGACCTATCTCCTAAAGTAGTTTCCAGAACTTCCCACAATTGAGCTATCAGATGAGTGTACTTGAGGGCCTTATCTTGTACAAAGTGCTCTCTCTGTCTCTCTCACTCACACTCACATACTCTCTCTCCCCTTCTCTCTGTCTCTCTGCTTCCTTTCTCCATGAAGTGAACCTCTGGCACCATGAGCCAAATAAACCTCCCTTTCTTAAATTGTATGTCAGTTATTTGCTCACAGTAACAAAGAGCAAACTCAAAGGTTTAGAAAGAAGTATCCTCACAGTGACAGAGCCATGAATCAGTTGGGCCACAGCCCTGCCACTCATCTGACCTCGATACAGAGTATCAAGCTGGGTTCTTATGCCCGGGTTCAAAAGAAACTAACTTTTGCTTTGAAAATTCAAGTCCTCACAAGCCAGCCTTTGTTTTACCCAAGTACCTCATTTTCCTTGCTATTTCCTTTAATGCTACAAATGGGTGGAACCATTTCTGCAAAGTAGTTGTCAGGCTTTAGCAGATCCTCCTGCTAAAACAGGAGGTACCTTGCTTCCCACCCCAAGGTACCCTGTCTGGCTCTCTAGCAGGTGTCCTGGCAGCTGGAGATTTCACCCAGCATGGGCCAGATGGAGGGGTTGCAGCAGGCACAGTGGGATGGATTTTTGAAAAAGTACACCATCAGACCTTCATCAAGGCCTGCTAGGGAAATGTGGCACTCTAGGAAAATGTGCCAAGTTGGCAGGTGTCAGTATTTTGTGTGAGCAATAGTGGGATTCCTGTTGGGGGTGGAGGCAGGCATCCCTGGCAGCACAGGAGAATCATTTGGCGTGGAGTTGTTCATTGTGCCTGTAGTAGATAACTCTTGGAGACGCTCTGCAGGGGAGCTGTGAGGGGGCAAAGGAGCCTTAGAGACCTGGAGTGGGTGAATACTGTCTCTGCCTTCACTGCATCCTGTGACTCAGGACAAGCCAGACATCCCCTCTGAGAGTGACCTCCTCTCAGTTAAAATGGGAATGCCTTAGAGTTGCACCCAGGACCATGCTTCCCTGTCAGAACCCCTCCCTTACAGAAGTGGAGTCATGTGACTCACTCTACAAGGGAAAGGACCAGCCCTCCCAGTCTGAGGTAATTAAGAGAGGACACACAGGGCAGGAGAGGTGGCTCAGCAGATAAAATGCTTGCCATGCAAGCTTGGAAACCCGAGTTCAAATCCCCAACAATCCTGTAAAATGCAGGGTGTGGTGACACACAGCTGTATTCCTAGAGCTGGGAAGCTAATTGGCTAGCTAGAGTAGCCAAATCTGTGAGCCCTACATTCAGTGGGAGACCCCATCTCAGAAAAAATAAGGTGTAGTGTGCAGAAGGACACTCAATGTCAATATCTGGTCTCTGCATGACATGTACATACCCATGTGACTGATGTATGAAGACATACATGTGTGCACACACCAGATGAGCTTGGAGGTCATACATAGCCAATGGCATGCTTATAAAACAAAGGAGACTGACTGGCCTGCATTGGGTGACACCTGGGTTTACTTCTGCAATTTGGGACATAAGGTAGGAATGTGGTGAGAACCACACCTGAGGCAGCAGAATATCCAGCAGGTGTTCTATTGCAGAGGCAGCTGGCGCAGGAGCAGCTGGAGATGCCTAGGAGGCTCTCCACACAGAGGGTCTGAAGTAAGACAGGCAAAGTTCAGGGTTCCTTTCCCAACTTGCATCTCATCATGGGGCTCTGAGGAATTAGTTTGAGAACCTTGGGATACAGAAGAAAAAAAGGAATGGTCCGAGCTCCCCAAATTTGGCTGCTTTTGTTTAGTTTTCTGCCTCATGGAAAGCTGTCCCAGGTTAGCATTTTTGGCAGGAATGGCTCCTGCTGTATCTGATCTTTAAGGTGGCATGGTCTTCTCATCTACCCTTCTCAGCAGCAATCAGCATCGGAGAGAGCCTTGGCAGTGGGTCAGACAAACCTGACCTTGAAATTCAGAACGCCCACTGACACTTGGGAAACCCTTAGAAAACTAAACTGCTTTAAGGTTAGTTATTAGATGTGTATAATGACAGTTATCATACCTGCTGCTTGAGGTATATACTCCAGGGCAACAGAACCAGTAAGAGTATATGTAGCTATCATTATTTACAATATCTATAGCTTATATCCTATTGCTTACAATGCACCTTATAAACATATACCATAGATTGCATATTTTATCTGTATATGAAGCACAATTCCTTTACATATGTAGAAAGATGATTATGTATGGCATCCTAGCCACCTCCAAAAGACGCTGAAAATTAACTTTGGAAAAATGATAAAGAGAGAGAATTAAGGATATGTTCTTTGTTTCCTATAAAAATGGAACCACCAACATTTATACTGGGAAATCAGATAGCAGGCATTTGTTGAGGTAAGCCTAATAAACAAGAGACATGACTGGATGGACATACCATCACTTCCAAGCCCTGATGAGTTTAAGGACCGAGTGTCTGGCAGAAGTTGCTGACATTACAGAAAGATATAGTGCTTTTCCTGAGGAAGAGTATGGTGCTACCTATGAAGCATTTGCCCACTGCCATAGACAGCTCATGCATCCGGGATGAACTCCAAACCAGGCACAGTTTATGTGAGGAAGAAGGGATTGATTTGAAGCTCACAGATCCAGGGGAAGTTCCATAAAGGTGAAAGAGGCTGGCCTCGTTTCACAGGTCCAAGCAGAGAGAGAAACCAGTACCAGCACCACACGCACCAGCAAACAGACTGCTCTCTGCATACCTTAGGCTGGAATTCCAGATTCCCCCAGTAACACATTAGATCCTAGGATCCACTCATAGTGACACCTCTTTTAAGTTACAAGATTTAACAAAACTCCTGTATCTATTGGAGGACACATCCATTCAAACTACCACACCCACCAAACTCTGAAAACTAAAAAGGATTTAGTCTTTATGATCAATGGGAAATGCATGTAACTAAGGGAAACATTAGTACTACTGGAGTGCAATCAGCACAATGGTTGTGATGGAAACTCTTCAGGACAGATGATCAACTCAAAGCTTCAAAGGTTGGGAGACATGGAAGTTGGAGGAAGCTTCTGTGCATTAGAGACCCAAAGAGCACTTAAGCAGGCAAACAAAACCAGCCAGAACCATAGGACGTCCCCTGGCCAAGAAACTACAAAGCAGGGTAGGGAAAGAATCATAAAATGAGAATAGTAGTGGGGTTCTGGAGCAGGGAGCTGGTTCAGTTAGCTAGGTCTTGTCTGTTTTCATGTTTGACACTTAGGGAGCATTTGTCTTATAACAATTTATAAAATCATACATATATTAGCTTATTTCCTTCCCTATTTCTAGTATTGTAACAATGAGATTGTTATAATGGTCTTCTGTCTCTTTTAGAGAGTGAAAGGAAATTACTTAAGCATAAATAACAGGGGCTTAGTCTGTCGCCTTTGATGTCACATTGCCAGGGGTTAACCTGCCTCTTAATGTATGGTTGGATTACACAGAAAATTACTGAATAAATGAGGCTCTAAAATCAAATACACATAAAGGGCATCCTTTGATATAACTTCAGCAAAGTTACAAATCCTCGAGG
>PVHP010048524.1:0-12476 GCA_004024765.1 Zapus hudsonius
TTACCTGGCTCACAGTTTGGGAGCCTGAAAGTCCAAGCAGCATGACGAGATCCTCTGTGCTGTATGGTGGTGGATGGTATCATGACTGGATGCACACAAGAGGAAGAGACCACAAGGCAAGACAGGAAGCCAGAGAATGACTCATTTACTTAGTACGGTCTTCTATGCCAGGCTACTACAGGAACATCCCACCCAGGGACCTGGCTGCCTCCCACTAGGTCATACCTTGTAAACATTTCACCAACCTCAACAACACCTCACTAAGGCCCAAGCTTCCAACATGAGAACATGTGTGGAGGTACAAACCCCATCCGAATGATAGTTGGCAAACAAAATATAAATAACAAATTAATCACATGTCTAAAGACACACACATTAAGAAACATAGAAATTTGCAAAATAAAGGAATGGGAAATATATTAACCAAGGAAATGTCAAAACCAAGAAACAGCTATGACACTATAAGTACAACATGACGTGATTTCAAAGAAGAACTAATGGTCCAAGATTTTTTTGTTATGCCTTTATTTACCCATGAACCTTTATACATAGCTTCAACATGTGTAAAGTAAAAATGATAGCAGGAGAAAAAAATAACCAAGGTTCATTATCCAATATAGTAGCCACAAGCCATATAGTATAGGAAATAGCCTATAACTGATTAAGCACTTCAAATAGAGCTAATTCAAATTGAGTTTTGCCATAAGTACACTGAATTGCCAGAATTGGCTCAAAAAATAAACACCTTATTAATATTTTAAAATATCAACTACATGTTGAAAAAGTCTGTTAACAGTTCTATTTTCATTGTCAGGACACAACACCTGACCAGAAGCAACTTATGAGAAGAAAAGCTTACAGTTTCAGGCTTACTGGTTTGAGGGGAGGTTTCATCCTGGCAGAGAAAAGCCTGGTGCATCGGCTTCTGTTAAATCAAATTTATTACCGTTAATCTCACTACTTTTTTTTAAAGTAATATAAAGTGATTACTAGTGAACTTCGAGAAATGTTCACATTTTATTTTTACTGAAACTTTTACTTCAGCAGCCCTGAAGAGAATTTAAATTAATGTATATTTGTTACATATAGTGAATATATAGGTAACAAATAGATGGTGTTATGATTTGATCCAGGTGTCCCCCACAAACAAATGAATGTGTTTTCAGTGATCGATCCTCAGCTGATGGCAGTTTGGGAATTGGAACCTCCCGGGAGCTGTGTTGTTGGGGGTGGGCTTATGGGGGTTATAAACCAGCTTCCCCTTGCCAGTGTTTGGCACACCTTCCTGCCACTGTTTGCTGTGCTGTGGCGAAGGTGATGTTCACCCCTCTGCTCATGCCATCATTTCCCCTGCCATGATGGAGTCTCCCCTTGAGTCCTTAAGCCAAATAAATCCATTTCTTCACAATCTGCTTTTGCTTTGGTTCTTTCTGCGTAGCAACTAGAAATGCTGACCGCAACAGATGGATAATAGGAAAATTTCCGACTTAGAGATTTTACATTCTTTTAGTTGTGTAATATCTAGAAATTGATCCATTACCTGACCATAAGAACATCTTTAAAATGTCTAGAAATAGCTTTTACACAGGCCGTGATACCTAACCACAATGTCTTTTCACAGCCCAAATGGACCCTCCTGGTGTCTGTTCTAATCACTGTTGCTCTTCAGCGGCCTTGGGGAAGTGGTGTCCTTTAAGAGCAAGAGCTGGGGCTGCCTGTGAGAGCAGGAAGCGCCTCCACTCTTGGGAACCAAGTTATTTGAGGTCATCCCCTGCAGAGTATCCCCAGTTTACAAGATTTATTAGGTCGGAACTCTCCTTTCCAGAGCCGTGTCAACAGATTTGCCCTGGGAGGAAAGAACTCTTGTCTGGAGCTTCCTCTGTGTTTAAAGAGGACTGGGAAGAGGCCTGAAGACTGGCTTGTGGTTCTAGATGATTCAGTGGATCACACCAAGTTCAAGGCTGTCTCCTTCCCATGAATTCCATCACTTGGTATTTGCAGTGCTCGGAAACTTTTCTTACCTTGTTTGGTTTATTCTACTTATTCCTCTCTTGTTTTTTTTAAATATTTTTTATTTATTTGAGAGAGAGAGAGAGAGAGAGAGAGAGAGAGAGAGAGAGAGAGAGAATATGGACATGATGTTAGGGCCTCCAGCCACTACAAGCTCCAGACACATGTGCCTTGTGTATCAGGCTTTATGTGAGTACCAGGGAATCGAACTCTGGTCCTTCTGCTTTGCAGGCAAACATCTAAACTGCTGAGCCATCTCTTCAGCCCTCTCTTGTTTTTTAAATTTAATCCTAAAAGAAAATCAGCCTCGATATTTCTTGTCTGCAGGTACATCCTTTCATGATTTCTAGCAACATTATGCATTTCTTTTTTTCCCCACAATATAATTTATGCTCCATCACAAGAAGTCAATTTTTGTATATTTATCTTAGAACCAGTTATGTTGTTAATAATACTTTTCATATCACAACAAACACTGACTTATCATTGAAAATAATATAAGATCCTCATACATGTTTCAACAACATAGAGACGCAACCAATCTTATGGAGGAGGGTTGCCACCCCACATGGTTTCAGCTGTGTCACACAGCCCTTTTGTATGAGGCATAGTTTGAGAATATAATTTCTGAAATTTATCTTTTTTTTTTTGTTTGTTTTTTTGAGGTAGGTTCTCACTCTAGCCCAGGATGACCTGGAATTCACTATGTAGTCTCAGGGTAGCCTTGAACTCACGGCAATCCTCCTACCTCTGCCTCCCGAGTGAAATTTATCTTAAAAAAGGGATTTTGACTGTTTTGAACTAGTTTCTCTCTCCCTTTCTTTTTTAATGTGTGTGTGTTGCATGCATGCGTGTGTGATTACCATGGTACACATGCAGAGGTCAGAGAACAACATTCCATGTCGGTCCTCACTTCAACACTGTTTGTCCACCTCTGCACTCGCCAGGCTAGCTGGCCCATAGCTGCTGGGGTTCTCCTGTCTCCGCCTCTCACCTCCTGGCAGCATGCTAGGATTCTAGACAGAAACGCTACCAAGGCTTTACATGGGCTTTGGAGTCCTCAACTCAGGTTGTGTTGGCAGGAACCACTTTTACTCACAGATCCTTCTCCCCAGCCCTCCTCTTTCTTTGTTTCCCAAATCCTCTGATCTCCCTCAACTATAGGCAATCCTGGCTCTGTGTGTGTGTGTGTGTGTGTGTGTGTGTGTGTGTGTGTGTGTGTGTGTGTGTGTGTCCCCTGTGCAGTCCACACAGGCCTCATGCTTACAGGAGCCTAGCTCTTCATTTAATCATCTGTGGCCACTATATTGAAATTCCTGATCATTTATGACCAAGAGGCTCCAGTTCATTTTGCCCAGTGTCCCACAAACTGGGTAGCTAGTCCTGAAGACAGGCTTGAGGCCCGCAGAGGTTGGTGTTTCTTCAAAACAGGCAGCTAGTGTAGTGGATTTTCCAGCCTAGTGAAAAGCTGAGGACGTGTGGTGTTTTCTGAGCTAAAATGAGTTCTGACTTGCCTTCCCTTTAGAACAGCCTTACCGCTTTCCAGGGCTGTGGGTGAGTTTGGGGAGGAGTGTGACCAGAACCACATCCAGGTCTCCCTCTCACCTCACACATCCCAGCTTGTTGTTTTTTACACACAAAACTTTCTTCCATGTTTGTCCAGATGGCTCCTGCTGCTTGGAATGCCTGTGCCTGCCCTGTTTACTTGGTGAGTTCCTGCTCCATTCAAAATTTGCTATATTCATTGCCTTCTTAGGAAGTCCTCCCTGGAAACTCCAGGCAGAGATAAAGGACTTGTTCTTTTCACTCTCGTCTCCAATACGAAGTTAATCCCTTTTCCACTTGACTGCTGGTTCTCAATCACTTTTTGGTGCCTATTTACCATTTATTTTTGGATACACTTGAAAGCCTTAAAATACTAAAGACTCATGAAACAAGTCGGGGATAATTATAATCCAATCATAGCTGTGGTGTAACTGGGGACTCATAGCAACTCTAACGCCTCCATGGTTGCTCTCCCCTTAATGCTGCATTTCTGCTTTTAATTCGTACTTTTGTGTCTCTCACGTGGTTCATCTTCTTAGGTTCTAATCAACACCAAGTTGGTCAAACTTTTCTTTCTCACCTTCTCTCATAGCTAGTTTGCCCTGCTCTCCACTTTTGGTCTATGTTCCATTTAGACTGACACCCCTGACATGCACGTTCCATTAGAGCGAAATCTATTTGAGACCTTAACGAATGATGACCAGGATCAGTTTCATGGATTCTTAGCATCACAGGGTGCTCAGCTGAATGAGGGAAGGGGTGCCAGTGTTTACTAGGCTGTGCCCACTCAACTGCATCCGCCTGGAAGGGGCAGTTTCCCCTAATTTGTACAAAGGTACCATACAGTACAGGCAAATCATACTCTGGCTCTGGGCACCCTGGAGTGTCAGGTGAAAACTGCTGGAATTATGACTGGATTTTGCCCATCTCTGCTTCCCCAGCACTTAGTCAGTGCTGGACAATTAACAGGCTAATAAATGTGGAATGAATTATAAAGCCATCAAGAGGCTCTACTGATAATGTGCAGTGTGACTTGGGTCTAGTCCACATTATTGTTAAAAAGCATTTTCCAATCTGGTCTGTTGGCTTTTAAATGTGGCGTCCGATACACTGAGAGAATGTGGGAAAATTATAACTGTCTTCTCCACTCCTTATCCGCCTCCAGCCCACCCAAGTCGTACATAGGCCTGGGTCCTTCATATCTATGCTAAAGTTCCAAGAAATCTGTGGCAGTATGCCAAGCTCTCAGGCCTCACCCACAAGGTCATTGCCATTAAGTGAAAGGCTGGGGCATCTCACTCCCTGCTTTCTTTCCTCCACAGCATATCTGGACAAGCACAGTTTTAGGAAACAGCACTGTGTTAGTGACTTTTCTCATCACTGTCACCAAATATGTTAGTGGAGGAGGGTCTATTTTGGCTCGTGGTTTGAGGGTTTAGTCCATTGTGGCGAGGAAAGCACGGAGTGGGAGGCTGCTTGCTCACATCTGGGAAGATCAGGAGGCAGAGAAAGAGGGCATACTGGTGTTTATCTGGTGCTCTCTCTCTACCTCACTCTGGGTCATGGGTCTCATCCACATTCAGGGTGACAGACATATCTACAGACATACTCCACGATTCTAAATCCAGTCAAGCTGATAGTGAAGATTGACCATCACAAGCACCCATTGAGAAGTTGGAAGCAACCACTACTGCCTTTAACCATGCTGAGCCATCTCCCAGCCCCATTGAGAATTTGGGAATCCTAGAGGCCATTTAGTCTAATCTCAGGATCAGGAGATGGAGACCAAGAGAGGGAAGTGATGTTCCATGGTTGACCAGCACCCAACTGGGGGTTCCTCCCTCTACCAACCATGTGTGCACCTTTATCTCTCCCTGGCCCCCTGGCTCTTTCTTCACTGGAGATGCCTGGTCCTCGAGGTCATCTCTCTGCACTTGGAGTTATAAGCCATAATGCTTAGCATGGAGAATGTGGGGCTGGCTGGGAGGGAGGAATTACAGAGTAGGACAGAGAGTCTTAAGTCAGGTATTTGTTTAGAGGTGTAGCAGAAAGGAGAGCAGATGAGAACAAGGTGAGAGAGGCAAAGAAAGCATGTCAACAGCCATGATGGCCTTTGGCTAAGTTATGAAGCCCCATCAGAGAAGTCTACCCTGGCTTTCTCTCTAAATGAGACAGAACTTCTTACAATTTCTGCTGCTTTTTTTTGGCATGATTTTTTTTCTTGTTTAATGCCTATCTAAGCTACTACATAGCAAAATCCATTAAGCCAAGGAGCACACTGGCTGTCATTGTGCCAGGACCCAGCAGTGTCTGCTCTAGAGCAAGCCAGCCAAGCAGCATTAGATGAGAGAACAACAGACATAGTATTTCTTTTTTCCTATGTGTGTGTGGTGTATGCACATGCATGTGCCTTTGCAGGGTCCCGTGCGCTTCCCTGCGCTGACCAGAGTAGAGCATCCTGTGTCCCATCCCATCGCCCCTCTGCTCGTTCTCATTCTGAGCCGGGATCTCTCATTGCTCCTGAACTTGCTGACCCTCTGCAAGCACAGGAGATTGCCTGGCCTCTGCTCCCCTGTGCGGGGCTGGGGTTATAGGTACATGCGTGGCCATACCCAGCTGTTTACCTGAGGTCTGCAGAACTGAATCCCAGCGGTTTCACACCCCCTTAGGCCCTTAAGCTTGGGCTGGGCATATTTCCAGCCCCTTTTTGGAGTTTCTTTGAGACAAGTCTCACTTCGTAGCCCAGGCTGGGCTAGAATTTGTGATACTCTTGGTTCACCCTCCTGAGTGCTGGCATTGCAGGTGTGAGCCATCACACCAGGCTGAAGGTGTTTTTAAGCATTCATAATTCAGTTAGGACAATGACATAAGCCAAAAGAGCACCAGGTAATGGCAGCTACAATTCATCTTTGAGGCTTCGCTATGTGCATGACTTTATTGATCTGTATCTGGGGGTGCTAACCAAAACCAATATAATTTCTGAGGGTACAAGTCAAAGGAGGCACGGATTATTTTAGATTTCATTATCACTTATGTTTACTTCACGTCATAGCTAATGATCAATCTGGGGGCAGAGTGTTCTGTGGCTTGTCTTACTTTTTGGAGAAAAATGTCAAAGGTATTTTGCTGCTTGCCTGGTTCTTGAGGTCTGTTTTCTCTTCTGTCCTGTGAAGCAATTGGACTTGGTGGCCTTGGACCTCGGACTACCCACATCAACACTCAGCTGCACGTGTTGCCGGTCTTCCCTGAGGACCAGGGGCTCTGGGTGGCTGCATGTGTAGCTCTTCTGTTTTTACAATCACTATGACAACCCCCATTCCTGTGCTAATGTTGGAGTTGATGCCTGCTTCCCCCCTCCCCTAAAACTGGGAGCTAAGCAGAAAGCAGTATTTCTGGAGGCAGAAGTATGTAGTGGAAAGGGTACTGGCTCAGACAGGCCTGTGTTTGTGTCTCAGCTCCTTGCTTGCCAACCAGATGACCTTGAACATTGCTGCAACTTCTCTGAAATAGAGTTTTGATAAATGGGGTGCGTGCACCCTGCTCACGGATTGGCAGTGAGGACCCCATGGGTTGATATATACACAGTGGGATGGATGCCAGCTATCTTCCTGCTATCTTAGAGAGCTCATGAGCTTTCTCAGAGATAGCCCAATGCCTGGCTCACTGGGTGCCCACCCAGAAACTGTTCCCATTGAGGCCAACAGAGGCTGGGGGTTTGGGATGGGGGTACTGTGAATACCATAGAGCTGAGGAGGGAGTGTCACTCAGCTTGGTGCAGGAAAAACAAGAGTACATTTGTGAGAAAAACAAAACTGTTGACTTCTTTTGCTTCAGGCTTTTCTGGTGTGCAGGGCCCTGGAGGTGTTCTGTAGGCCTGGAGGGGAGAGAAGCATGGCTCCAGTCCTTCCCTGGGTGAGCCTCATTCCCATCCCTGCATTGTTGATTGCATTGCTCCATGAACGAAGCTGTCTGGGGGCTGGCTCAGCTCTTCCCTGCTGCAGATCACTGCATTTCTGTGTGTAGAGGCACACGCCTGCGCTGTGAGCTCTGCTGCCTGCATACCCAAGGGTGTTAGTAATTTGAAATCATGTGGCTCGCTCCCCACCCAAGAACTTCTTTCTCCCTTGACTTCCTCTGTTAGTTTATTTTATATTTAAATATTTTATTTTTTGCAGAGCTTGGATGGAACCCAAGGCTTCACACATGAGAGGGAAGCACTCTGTTACTGAGCAACACCCCACTCTGTCTTCCTCTTCTATGGAGGAAAGTTCCCAGCATCCTGTAGGTGGTCTTGTGACTTAGCTCTGGCTGGTAGTATGTAACTAAGAAGAGAGTTCTGAGAAAACTCTCTCTCCTCCTCACTTCTACCTTCCTCCGGCCTAGAATGTAGATGTGATGCTTTCATCTCAGCAGCCACTTTGCAATCATGAGGCAAAGCTCAGCACCAGGCAGCCTGTAGAGGGAGAAAATAAGAGAGAGTGTGGTCCCTGGTTTCACATAGTTTTTCACTGAAAATACAATCAATTTGGTAAGAAATGCTTAAATGTCAATAGAAAAGAAACAATGCTGTGAATCAAATTATAACTTGACATTGAAGTTGTTACAATGTGGAGGAAATGTGGATTTGGAACGGATGATAAGCTAGCAGGTATCAGAGAGCTGGGATACATTGACCTCTGAGCCCATGTGAAAACAATAAACTTCTAGTTCTTTGAGGCATGGTGGCTGGGCTTTCTACTTGTAGCAAAACACATTCTGTTGCTGCCCTGTCATCACTTCCCGAGATGCTTTTTAACCCTTCTATTTTACAAAAGATGAAGCAGAGACATGGGGGGAGGGGAACAGAGGGCTTACCCTAACCTAGATCAGAAATGACAGTAGAGTCATGGGGCCCCAAGTTTAGTGTTCTGAGCCCCACCTCATCTACTTCGTGGCTTTTTCTGCCTCATGCATGACCTTGAGGGCATGGCTAAGAGGCATGGCACACCATCCCACACCACTGCTGTCCTCCCGCTGAGGAGGGCATTCCCCCTGACACACCCAGATGGTGGCTCCATCCTGTGATCCTGCAGCTGGACCCCAGCAGTTCCACCAGTCTGGCAACAGCTTTCTTGGAGTCATAGGAGGCTTGTTTTCTTGTTCTGCTCCCGACTCTGCTTCCTAGGAGATGAGATAGACCCTTCAATGTGTGGAAGAAGTAGTTTTCCATGCTGGTCACTGAGAGCCTTTCAGATTGTGGGCAACAGTTTTGTGAGAAGTTTATAGAAAAGGACGTCTGGTCATGGAGTTTCTTACCAACCAGTCACCTTTCCTTTGCCCTGAACATAGCCTTGGGGAGAAAGACGTAGTGGGAGGGAAGACAGACCTAAGATCAGAGAAGGACTTAGGACTGTTCACAGTCATAGACTGAGGCAGCCTTTGTTCCTGTATCTGAAGAGAATATTCCTTCTGTATTAGTTCCCTTTTTATTGACCAAGAACCTGATACCTGATACACAGCAGAAGGAAGGAAAGGGCTTATTTTGGCTGGGGGTACTTTCTGTCATAGCAGGGGAGGCATGGTGGCAGGAATGTGAGGCCAGCTGCTCAGCTCTTAGGTACCTCTGACTGTGTGACTCAGTCCACACTCAGGAAGCAGAGGGCAAACAGGACGTGAAGCTAGGCTGTAAGACCTCAAGGCTCCTAGCCAGGCTCCATCTCCTAAAGGTTCTATACAACATTCCCAAATAGTCCCACCAGTTGGGGATCAAGCATATATATATATAATTTCATTGATTTATTTGCAAGCAGAAAAAGAGATATAGAGACAGAAAAAGAGAATGGGCCTGCCAGAGTCTCTCGCTGCTGTAAACAAACTACAGATACATAACCACTTATTAAACCTGGACCAGCAAGCTTTGCAGTCCCAGGGATCAAGTTTTCAAACACTTGAGCCTATAGGGAGCATTTTACATTCAAACCACAATACTTTTTCATTCCTATTTCTGATTCTTTAAGCATGAAGAGGTCACAACCTTGTTCAAAGGGTGAGTGTTGTTATGTGTGGGGTTTGTAATAGAGGACCAAGATAGATAGCTTCTTGGGCCTAAAGTTTTATTTAATGCCAGGTGAGAGAGTTGCTGGGCAAGAGGAAAGGAGACTTTGAACCACCCAGGAGAGGATGAGAGGTGATAATAAGCCTTTGTGGGAAGGAGGGGAGAGGGTCGTGCAAAGGAAAGGGTGTTATGTACCTCTGACTATGTGATCAGTAAGGGGGAGCATTCCCTGTCTGAGCCTGGATTTTCTGGCCTCTTCTTAGGGTTCCCTGGAGTGTCAGCAGAAAGCACCTGCAGAGAAATGAGGTTCAGCCAGGGCACAGGTAAGGGGTGAGCTATAAGGCAGCCGGAGTCTGTGGGGTTTTAGTTCTTCTAATCACAATTATTGAGCTAGGGAATGAAAATCAGATTTTGTCCAATTGACAATACCCTGACATTATCAGAAAAATAAATTAGAACCACCTGGACATTGCTGGCAGGAGTGTGAAGTAATCATTTTCCTGGAGTCCAGTTTGCTACTTACTGGGCATGGAAAATCTTGAAAAACATGTTTTCCCTCTGTTTGAATAGTTACCTCCACTGGAATTTACACAAAGGTAATAGCTAAAGTCTAGCACTATTATATGGGAAAACGTTCTAAAAATCTTAAATATAAATGAATAGGAAATTGGTTAGATGTTCTGTGGCTTTAAATAATATTTCATACTTTGATGTTACAGGAGAAAAGTCTATTGTTTTTGCCACAGTACTTACTTACAAGTTAAGTTGAAAAAGCAGGTTAGATTAAAAAAAAAGTGAGATAAAAGAAGCCTGGGAGGTATGTGTCCAAATCAGGTGATTTCTGAGTGTATTATTTCAGTCTTTGTACATTTCTGCATTTTCTAGCAATTTTATGAGCACTTTTGTTACAGAAATACTTTTAAATGTCTAAACAATAAATGGTTATTAGTTGAAAAAAGTGCTGAGAACAGTAGGTGCAGAGGGGATAGGATGGGGAGGCCTTGCTTTGTGAGTGTGACTTACAGAATCACTGGAAATACATATGGCACACTCATGTTGAGTGTGGGAAGGCCAGCACAAGCCAGCAGATCTCACCAACACTTGGCCAGAGCAGCTGGCATTTCTCAGGCTGAACCAGGAGGACCGGGGGCTCAGGATGGGCTCCTCCCTGCAAAGCAGAAGCAGACAACTTTCTTTGGGTTTTTCTCCTGGAATACAGAGAAATACAACAAAGACTCTCTCTCCTAGACAAATGATGTTAGAGCAGCTGCCTCACTCTAACCCAAACCCTTGCCGTCCAGCTTTCTGGCCAGAGCACTAGCCTGAAAAGCCTCACTAGGAACCGTCACCGCTTTGCTCCAACTCCATCCTGGCTTGGCTTTCCAAACCCAAAACTTCCCGTAAGTGATGTTATTAGGGTCTGCGTGCCCCACAGGAAGTCCTCAGATTGCAAACATGTGTCCAGACCGCTGACTCCAGCAAATGGATCCCATGACTCAGGCAGCTTTGCAGAAGCCCTGTCTGCACCAGGGAGGGGTGGGGACAAGCTGACTGCCTGCCAGGCTCTGTGGAGCCTCTGGCTTCAGATGGCTGCAGGCAGTAAGAGGTTTCTTTGGTACAGCAGTGAGCATGGTAATTTCTTTCCTGGCTTCCCACGTGGGGCTGTTGGCTTCCTCTTTCGCCATTACCTGTTCCTGTCCCAAGTTCAAGGCACATCGTGTTGGCTTTGTGGCACTATGATGGTGGATTTTTTTTTCCATTTAAACTTTTAATTTTGAGACAACTGTAGATGTACATTCAGTTTTATGAAATTGCACAGTGAAATTCGATGTATCCTGTATCAATGGTAACAAAACTATAGTACACGCTAGATAATGACCTTGATGTAGCCAAGAAACAGCAGGACCCTTAGTGTTGGCCTTTCATAACCAGGCCCAATCCTCTTCTTCCTACACCCTCTTCCTTTTATCCTTGGAAACCACGGATCGGTTCCCCATTTGTTTCATTTCATCATTATAGGTGTTCATCATCTTTGCTTCCCACAGCTATAATGAAACACCAGAGACAATCAACTGAGAAAGAAAGAGGAAAGGCTGGGGACTCGGAGAGATGGCTCAGTGCTGAGTGTGCAAGCTTGATGACCTGAGTCTGGATTCCAGCACCCACATAAAACATGGGCCTGCAAATCTCAACACTGGGGGCAGAGGTGGGAGGATCTCTGGGGCACTCTGGCTGGCTAGTCTAGCCAAAGCAGCCAGTGTTCTCTAGCTTCTATCTTAAAATATAAGGTGGAGGGGGACTGAGGAAGGCCCCTGATATCAACCTATGGTCTCCACACACATTCTCGCCCATATATACACAAGCATACCACACACATACAAATTCAGAAGAAGAAGAAGGATGTATCTTGGCTCACCGTTTTGGAGGTTCCAGTCCATGATGGACTGGTTCTATTGCTTTGGGCCTATGGTAACAGGCAGCACACCATGACAGAATCACATGTTGGAAGGAAACCATTCACCTTGTGGCCAGGAAGCAAAAGAGGGAGAAAGGGGAAGGGGCTGGGGTCCCACTATTTCCTCTGAGGCATGTCCTCATGAACAGGATATCCACTAGGCATCATTCTTAAATGTTTCTGGCACCTTCTGATAGTGGCCCTTGGAGGACCAAGCACTGGACCCATGAGGAACACCCACCATCCCAACTACAGCCCTGCAGACATGGAACCCTCTGGGACGAGCTATTTTGTGGACATGCCACTCTCTGGAGATTCAGCAACCTTGTGGCACCTGTCAAAGGTTCCTTCCTTTTCTGTTGAGCATTGTTGAGTAGTATTTCGTGATTGGCTGTGACTTGTCTAACCATTCACCTATTGAAGGACAAGAAT
>PVHP010048525.1:0-12377 GCA_004024765.1 Zapus hudsonius
TAGTTTAATTTGCATTTCCCTGATTGCTAAAAATATTGAACACTTTAAAAAGACTTGCTGGCCATCTGCATATCTTCTTTGACCAACTGTTCAGTCCTGTAGCCCCTTGCTTAGATTTTATAGCACTTTGCATATTCTGTCTATCCTCACTGTCAGCTGTAGAGCTGGTAAAGATTCTCTCCCATTCTGGAGGTGGTGGCTTTGCTTAAGTTTCCTTTGCTGTACAAAAGCTTTTTAATTTTATGAGATTCCATTTCTTGATTATTGGCCTTATTCCTGAGTGACTAGAGTTCTAGTCCAAAAGACCTTACCTATGTACATTTCCTGAAGTGTTTCTCATAATTTTCCTCTTGGAGTTTCAGAATCTCAAGTCTTACATTAAGGTCTTTGATCCATTTGGGGTTAATTCTTACATGTGGAGAGACGTCAGGATCTAGCTCATTCTATACATAATCCAGTTTTCCCAGCACCATTTGTCAAAGAGGCTGTCTTTGGTCCCATGAGTATTTTTGGTATTTTGGTTAAAAAAAAAATCATATGGTTGTATTTCCCTATACCTGGATCTTCTTTCTATTCCACTGATCTATCTGGGCCTGTGTTTGTGCCAGTACCATGCTGATTTTGATACTGTGGCTCTGTAATATACTTCGAAATCAGTTATGCTGATACATCCAGCCATTTTCCTCAGTGTTTCCCTAGGTATCTAAGGTCTTTCTTGTTTTCAAATGAATTTTATGATTATGTTTTCTGTTTCTGTGAAGAATGGCCCTGGGATTTTGATGAATACTACATTAAATCTGTAGATTGTTTTTGGTAAGATGACCATTTTCACCACACAGGGTCTTCTAATCAGTGAGCACGGGGTAGCTTTCCATTTTCGTGTGTTTTCAATTTTTCTACTAAGTATGTTTAAGGTGTTTGTTTGTTTTGTCGATATCTTTCACTTCCTTGGTTAGGTTCATTCCAAGGGTTTTTTGTTTGCTTTTTGAGATAGTTGTGAATGAATTTGTTTCCCTATTTTCATGCTCCGCACATTTGTTAGAGGTATATAGGCAAACTACCAATTTCTGTATGCTGCTTTCTATACATTCTCTTCTGTTCTGTTCTCTCTGACTTAACGGCTGCTTTATCAATAACTCACCGTGAGTTTGAGGCCAGTCTTGTAACAGAACTACAGAGTGAGCTTTAGCTCACTCTGGGCTAGAGTGATACACTGCCTCAAGGAGAGATAAGGAGGAAGGGAGGGAGGGAGAGAGAAGAAAGGAAGAAAAATGAATGGATGAATGGATGGATGGAATAAACCAAGAGCATATCCAAGTTTGGTTCAGCAGATCTCTGCAGATCATTCTACCATGTCATCAGACACTGATATGATCAGGTGAACAAGGAGGTTTGGAGAAGTTATCTAGGGTGAGAGTGTACTCTGTAGAGAAGGAGTGTCACCTGTGTTTATATTGACCACCTCCGACATTTGTATGCATGAACCTTTCTCCTACAAATTTCCCCTTTTCTTTCTGAGGTCCTGATGGACTTCACCTGAGTCTTTTTTCTTCCCCCTTCCCCTCTGACTTTCTTGACAACTACTGTTATTCTCATTTTCCATTCTGTCCACAGCAGCAGTGACAGGATGTGGGTCAGATGAGATGGAGAGAGAAGACAGCGCACACCTCGGTACTGTCCCCAAGACCACATATCCCCTTCCTACCCCATCAGCCCTCTTTGTCTGCGCTAAGGAGGGAGAGCCGTCCTGGACTTGCTCTCTACTTTTTCTTTTCAGCTTGTTCACCTGCTTCTCATTCTGTCCAGACTTTCCAGTATATTATACTGTGGGGTGAAGACCATGATGAGATTTGGAGTTGGATTTCATGGCTTAAACTCTGGGGTATGCGCTGGGGAGATGGTACAGTGGTTAAAGGTGCTTGCTTGCAAAGCCTGGTGTCCTGGGTTCAATTCCCAGTACTCACACACACATAAAGCTAGATGTACAAAGTGGTGCATGCATCTGGAGTTTGTTTGCAGTGGCAGGAGGCTTTGGAATAATATCCATTCTCTCTCTCTCTCTCTCTCTCTCTCTCTCTCTCTCTCTCTCTCTCTCTCTCTCAAAATAAAAAAAACTCTGGGCTTGCCACTTGATAGTCATGTGATATCAGCCATGAGATGGAATTTTTCTGAACATGTATTTCTCTATTTTGGGGTACCTGCTTTGGGAGTGGCTGTGAGGATGAAACACAATAACCAGTTGAAAGAACTTAGCATCATTTGTGGCACTTGGTGAAGACTTGATAAAAGTTATCTGCTGTGATTTAATTGTCCCAGACCTCACTGTCTTATTCATGGTCCATCAAGCATTTACTTATTCTTGAGCACTTCGTATACATCAAGCATGGTGCTCAGCCGTAGGAACAAAGCATAGACGAAGCTAGCACAGTCTACACCCTGAGCTATTCTTGTTCAAAAAGCTGTATACTTGTTTCCATAGGAGCATTGTTATATCTTAGGAGTAGTTCCATCGTCCTGTTACTACTGTTAGGAGTACATGTCCTGTCACGAAATAATAAGGACTTTAAAGAAGAATGAAAGAAGGGTGGAGAGAGTGGTAGATTGTGCCATTTAGAGAGACCAATGTTGGAAAGCCTCTTGCACAGGTGCAGAGGGGAAACCGAGTGATGAAGAGGAGTAAGCCACACCAGTGTCTCAGGAAGACTGTCCTGGGCAGAGAACAACAGAGACACACCCATCCTGACATGCACACATTTGCTTCCTGGAAATAGGGAACAGAAAGTAGTGTGACCCGAGCAGTGTGGGGAGGGTGGGTATCAGAAGGTGCCAGGATTGAGTATGGCATCAGGATGTCAGTTGACTCTTATGTGGAGAGGATCTGGCTTGGAGAGACTAGAGGGATTAAGAGTGAAAATAAAAAGTGCCCTCAGGAGACAGGTAGAAGATTACTACATCATGTGTGATAAAGTGTTGAGAATGTGTTCTACTTTCCAAATAAAAATAACTTTTTGTTTTATAATTAGTTCATAAACGAGGGACTCATTTATTTTACATACATTAAAGAAGTAAAAGTCTTGGGAACATATGTTCTTACTACATACAAACATTTCTTTCATATCTTTTCTAATTAGTTATATCATCTGACAGCCCGAGATGTTTTAGGCCCTGTAGAAAAAGCCAGGCTCGTCGTATTTATTTTAATGGGGTCTGCATCCCAAGAATCTGTTTCTAAAACTTTTCATGCCACCATTTTCATGCTTTGTATTTTACCTTTTTAGCACATCATCACATTATAGTGACTTGAAGAAAGAGTCTCCAGGGAACATAAGTGGTCCTCGAATCCCAGGATGGCATGGACTGACACCCATAACTCCACGAAAGCTCCTGTCCCAGCACCCACCACAGAAGCAGGAAGATGATGCAGACCAGACTCAGGGCAAACAGACTTGCCTGGCCAATGGGATAATGGCAGCACAAAACCAGACGGACTGTGAAAAGGAGAAAGTGACTGCTCTCAGCCCCCATAGTCCTATTCAAGCTGCTGAAGCCTCCTGTGATGCACACTTAGTAAATGGTGATAGAGATGAAACGAACGCAGACCCTGCCTCATCCACAACCATCAGCTGTGATGGAAACGCTGCTGAGAGCACCTGCAGGACTCCAGACGCCAACCCCACGCTCCCCTTGAAGGAAGGAGGGACAGAAATGGAAGCCAATATAGAAGAGAGAGAGGATGGACAAAGCCCTGTAGAACTGGATCAGCTGGACCTGCCCCATGAGATGAAGGTAAGGCATGAGGCGCACTCATTGGCAGGGAAAGCTTGGTGCCTTGTCTATGGCTATTTCAACCCCTGCTTCCCAGCACCTGTGAACTGAGTGAATCAGGTGACCTGTACCAGCAGTTAAACTCTTTGCAACATCTCAGGGCTGCTAGATGTTTGTCCCTCTGATGGAGTATTTTAGTTCTTCTTGAGTAGTTTCTCTTAATCTTACTAGGGTGGTTTATAGGTTCAGACAGTATAGAGAGTTAATATATGAAAACCACAACCAAGATGCCTTCATCTGGAAAGCAGGTGTTCTTCCTTACTCTAGATTCTGGTGCTATTTAGCTGATACATGTTTTTCTACTTAGCAGAAAATAAAATTGGAGGATAAGCTTCCCACTAGCAAATATTGCTCTTATGGACATAAATATGGAAGTATTAACAAAAAATTATTCAACAGACTATTATCATTATTGTTATTGTCACTATTATTAATTTTGAGGTAGGGTATAACTATAGCCAAGGCTTACCTGGAACTCATTCTGGCCTCAAACTCATAGTAATTCTCTTACTTCAGCCTCCTGACTACTGGGATTAAGTGTGTGTACCACTATGCCTGGTTCAACAGATTTTTTTATTCTTTCTAGGCATCTCACTTTTTAAATTTTTTTAATACCCAATGTTACAGTAAGTGGCTTAATTTTGGAGTAAGGAAGCCATTTAACAAGTATCTTAGCCAATTCACAATAGAAGAAACAGTGCCAAGAAACTTTAAATGATTTTCCAGGGTCACAGTGCCATGTACAATTAAGAAATGCTTGACCCTTTGTGCATGATTCTTAGGCCGGTGTTGTGTCCCTGGCACAGCAAATCACAAGCATAAATGTCAACATGCAATAAATGTCATTAACTGCCTTAGCCAGCAGTATTATACTTGGCAAGGGTGGGACTGTTGGGGAGCTAAAGGTTCATATCCTTTCTGGAGAGGGAAGTCAGTCATTCAGTGCTGTGGATGGTGTTCCTATTCGTGTGCCTAATCTCCTTAACAGAAATACATTGTGGGGGAAATACATTCATAATTAATGCTAAGTAAAGTTGAGTTTACTGAAATAGTAATTTTTTCTAGATATATTACATCATGATTAAAAAGAAAATGTTTAAAAATGTTTTTTCTTAAAAAAAACTTAAAAAGCAATATGTTATTGATCAAACAGAAGCAGAAAATCTTGAGACTCCTGGCTTTTCCACTGACTAGCAAATTTCCAATAAGATGTTCGTTGTCATTTTTATTTATTGTTTTATAGTGTCTGAAATATTAATAAATATGGCTTCTATGCAGTACTTAGGATTTCCCAGAGCAAAGGTATAAATATTCTCAATTCTCATACAATTAGAAAACTGTATCTCTGAATACAAGGGAATATATTCATATTCATTCATTCATTCTCTCTCCTCTCTCTCTTTCTTCTCTCGCTCTCTCTCTCTCTCTCTCTTTCTCTCTCTCTTTCTCTCTCACCTAGACAGCTTCTCATATAACCCAAGCTGATCTTGATCTCTCTATGTAGCTGAGGATGACCTTGTCTTCACTTTCTAAGTCCTGAGAATACAGGCATGTGCTATCTGACTTTAATTCAGGGCTTCATGTATGCTAGGTAAGCACTCTACTAACTGACCTACATTGCCTTTTATTGACTATACTAAATAACTATATAGGAGAATTTAAAATTTGGTCATTATCAGAAAATTTTAAAATGGCCAATCAAATTCCTAATCTCCGTAGGATATTTTATGATTCTCTGCCTTGGCTGACATAGACAAAGGCAGAGGGTAAAGGACCTATTCTAAAATGTTAATAATAAAAATAATTTTAAACTTATAAAACTAGGGCTATAATATTCAAAGACCCTGAAAAGAATCCCAAATACACAGGCAGCCAATGGCTTGTTTCTTTCAGCAAGTGAATTAATTTTCAATATTGAGTCTCAAAGCTGGGAAAGTTTAAATAAGGATGTGATGAAAAGAAATGACTCATGCTTGGTAACATTATCTAAGACAGCAAAGAAACAGGACATTGTAAAGTAGTTCTCTTTATATTTCAGTCTTGTGGTTAAATTAAATTTTAATGTCTCTATTCATGAGTCACGATGAAAGGAAGAGAGGATTAGAACCAAGAGAACCTTTCACCATGGGGATGCTGCCTCTAATCAGCATCTATAAAAACAGTAAGAACTGCTCCTATTAAGGGAACTATTTTAATTGGGTGGTACTTTTTTCTGTGTTTGCGTTATTTTTTTCATTGTGTATACATGTTGCTAGGTGAGTTTTAGTTGACTCAGAAGAGATGTAATAGGATTCTTTTACTGAATTAGTGAAACATTGAATAATCACAGGTGTCCTGTCTCCTAATTGACCTTGTAATAGTGGGTGGCACATGCTGTTTATGAAATAAGATGTGAAGTTCTCTGCAGAGCTCTTAATCCAATCAGCGTAGGATTTGATATCCACATGGTGTTCTTCTCCCCTTTCCTTCACTGAGGCTTGCTACATTGCCTTGTCTTGTTCCAAACTTCTGTTAATAGTGTTAGGATTGTAGGTTTTGTTAGATATATTTTACCTCAATTAAAAATTTTTTAGTCTGAGAATGGTGGTGCACGCCTTTAATTTCAGCACTCAGGAAGCAAAGGTTTGGAGGATTGCCTTGAGTTCAAGGCCAGCCTGAGACTACATAATGAATTCCAGGTCAGCCTGGGCTAGAGTGAGGACCCTACCTCGAAAACCAACAACAAAAAAAGCCTTTAAAATTTTTTTGAATCACATGTGTGTGCACATGTGTACACACACAAACGCATATGCACAAGACAGCTTTTGGGTTAGTTCTTACCTTTCTACCTCATCTGAAGTAGGGCTTTTCTCTCTCTCTGGATTCTCTCACTCTGCCATACTTTGCTGTACTTCTGTTGTAGACAGCTTCACAAACCAGGCACAATTTAGGGCAGGAAAGGATTTATTTCAAGCTTGTAGATCCAGGACAAGTTCTATCAAATGGCATAAAACCAAAAATAGCCCTCACTAGCAGGGCCAAAAGCAGCAGGGACCCAGGAAGAATTCACACCTCTGCATACCTCTTGGTTGGAAATCCAATCCACCCCCCAAACACACCTTAGGGTTGGACCTCAAGATATGCCCTAGTGACACTTACAGGCAGACAGCTGGAGATCTAACTTCTAAGCTTTAATAAAACACTTGAATCACAATCTACCACAACTAACTCTTCATGAACTTTTCAAGTTCTTCTGTCTCTCCCTCCAGAATCTTACCATCTGTGTCAATGTGTTGGGATTAGGGAGTTCACCGTGGCTTCTGACTTTTTATGTAGAGTCTGGGGCCTGAACTTGGGTACTGTGGCTTGAGTAGTGAGTGGTTTATCCAGTGAGCCATCTTTTTTTTTATTATTTTTTTACACAGGTTATAGGCTTATTATCCTCTCCCTCAGTCCCCATTTCCCTGCAGACCCTCCTCAGTGGGATTATTAGTGTTCATTATGGGCTAATTATGCCCTCAGTCAGTCTCAGGAAGGGGCTGTGCCTTGGGATATTTCTACCCACCCGTGGCTCTTACAATCTTCCTGCTCCTTATTCCACAGCATTCCTGAGCCTTGGCAGGCCTATTACTAGTTCGGTTTAGTGTTGAGTTCTCTATAGCCTCAGTATTTCTGCTTTGATGTGCTCATACACATGCATGCTTTACACTCGTACACACACACGCACACACTGAGAATTAAAGTAGCATTGCAAAGGTAGTTTAAGGAAAGTGATCATTTTCAAATGTGCCACGAGCCATCTTTATTAGTAATTGAGAGCTGACTTAAGGGGCTCTTTTCTGGGATGTTGTGATCAGACATTGTTGAGTACCATATGTGTGGAACCTTGGGTTCAGTCTTAGATCATGGTATCCTAGGGGAAAGAATGGCAGAATCAAATTCAGTAGCAAGTTGCAAATAGAGAAGAGTGTTCAGTTGAAGTTAGCTTACTTGTCCCTCCATTCCTGCTCACTGTTACGTTTAAAAACCATTGATTAATTTGGAAACATGGATAACACGGTTGTGCTCACAGGACACCAGCGGATGAGGAGGCAGCTGAGAAGCAAACCTCAAGAGGGTGCCGGTGCTGTGCTGGGTGGACGCGGAGAATCAGCAATGAGCTAGAGGCAAGAAGTACATGCAGTGTTTTAGGGGCTATCTCTGGCCTTAAAATAATGAGGAACAGGGATTTGAACCCAGGGTTTTAATTTTAATTAAATTAGCCTCCTAAAGAGGCCCAAAAAGGTAGAGAAATGAGTATGTAGGTAGTAGGCAAGGCTTATTTGCAAGGTGGGATCTCACTTTACTTTTTTTTGTTTTTTTGTTTTTTGTTTTTGTTTTTCGAGGTAGGGTCTCACTCTAGCCCAGGCTGATCTGGAATTCACTATGTAGTCTCAGGGTGGCCTCAAACTCATGGTGATCCTCCTACCTCTGCCTTCTGAGTGCTGAGATTAAAGGTGTGCGCCACCACACCCGGCTCACTTTATTTTTTAAGGTAGGTCTTAAACTCCTGGGCTGAAATAATCCTCCAGCTTCATCCTCTTAAGTGGCTGGCACCACAGGCTTGTGTCCCCATGCCCTGCTTACGGACTAAGCTTAAGAAGAAAGCGAGAGACAAAGCATAGTAGGCTGTTAGGAACTTGTATTTCTTTTTTTTTTTTTTCTGAAAAAAGTAGGGAGTTTTAAAAATCTGATTACAAAGTTTAACCTCATTGAAAACAAGAAGATGTCATAAAGCTTAGAAAATATAAAAACCTTCCCATAACTCCACTTCCTTGAAAGAAGTGCTTGCATCTTTAACTCTGGCTCATTTTTATGAGCTGGTGTTTGAAAACAGCCTATTCCATAGCATTGTGCTGGCTCGCTGTGCATCCTGTTTTGTTGGATTAAACAAAGCATTTTCCTGTAACAATTCCATAGCGCAATGCCATCTGGCTATTAGAGACGCTTTCTTAAAGCACGAAAGTGAGAACAACGGCACATCTATGGATTTCATTTTTTATTTTATTTTTGAGACAGTCTAATGTAGCCCAAACTGGCCTTAAACTCACTGTGTAGGTAACAGTGACTTGAGTTTTTGATCCTCTTACCCTTACCTCCTGAGTGTTGGATTGCAGTAGTGCACCACCATACCAGCTTGGGGTGTGCTTTTTGTTTTTGTCTCTGGTTTTATACAAGTGAGTCAGGCAGAATGAGAAGTAGACGGACGGAGCTGGGAGTATGGTTAGGAAGAAATGACACTTGTCCCAATGTGAAGCTCCAGGACACTGATGAGTCTGAGGGATAGAAACAAGATTGTCGAGGACATGACTCAAGGTCACTCAAGCGTAGATGAATTAGCAGATGGTGTGCCTGTTTAGCTGAACACCACACCTTAGACCACTGGGCCATCCTCACCAGTTTATACCTTGTAAGAGGATAGAAGGAGAAACATTTAGGAGGGAGAAAAGTCAATTTAACAGACTGATATTTTTTCCAAAAGAAAGACAGAGGGGTGGGGGAGAGAATTATTGGCTGTGCCAGGATATCTTGCTTCTATATATGAACTCCAGATGATGCATGGGGGACTTTGTGCCTCTGGCTTCACACTGGGGAATTGAACCCAGGTCTTCAGGCTTTGCAAGCAAACACCTTTAACCACTAAGCCACCTCTCCAGTCCAATGTACTCAATTTGATAGAGTCTGGAAATTTAGATGAAGATGCTTACTACAAACCTAGAATATTCCAAAAGCAAGGCTCATTAGTTAAACATGCAAATTTTGGAGTTTAAAATCACCATTACTTAGCAGATAAATGACCTCAGACATGTCACATTGATATAACTCTTCAGTATGTAGATTCCTGACATGTTCAATGAAGTAATTGAAATGGCTGGGAGATAGGAATGTAATGATGCTGGGAATAAGAAGAGAGAAATGAGTTGCTATTTAGGGTTAGTTTTGCTCTACCCAGTTAATGGCACCTGTAAGACATTCATTGGAGATATTAAACATGTAAAATCATGGACCCCGAAGCCCAGGAAAGAAGATTCGAGTGTAAGGGAATGCACACGTTGGTTTGATGAATATTACTAAAGTGGAATGTGGAGGGACAGGAAGTGGATTTAGAGAGCACAAACATAGTGAAAAAGGTATCATAATAAATTGTCTACAACAGAAAAGAAGAAAGCAGTGTTGCAGAACCCCAAGACTTGAGCTAGACAGTAAAGACATATTGGTGAGTTTAAAGAAAAGGGCATGGCCTGGATGGAGAAGTGACCTGAGGAGTTAGTTAACCTGGAAACTAGGCTTTTATTGGGGCATGATAGCTAACTAGCTCAGTGAACTTGGGCGACTAAATCTAAATGAGTATAAAGAAATTTATGATGCACAAATAGTGGTTTTCATTTCCTTCTGTGTTTGGAAGCGGCAGAAGCAGCAACAAGAGGTCTGTTCTTAATGTCCCTGTGCAAGCCTTGACCTTGAGATGTACTGTTTGCTGATCAGGGCCTAAGTGCTCCCAGGAGTGTCCTCTACCTTGACTGGGAGCACTTAGGATGCCTGCCTCTGCTAGGAGTGAGCAGGGTGGGAGTGGGGTCACCCACTGCTGCTGAGGACCTAGTGGCTGCTCAGGAGTCTGGTTGGGATCACTCAGGCATGGACCTGGTTGCTGGCAGGTAAAATCTCAGCTAGGTCTAGGTCCTTGCAGGTTGGTCTGGTTCTGGGGGTGTTCTGAAGGGCAGTTCTTGGGTCAGCAGCCTCTTCAGCTGCTGGGCACCATGCCAAGACCTCTACTGCTCATCAGCTGTCAAATGGCAGTTGTTAAGATGACTCAGAAGCTTAATAGACCAGAACCAGTGAATAGGAGGCTGGCACAGGCCATCAGACCCTTTAGCTGACTTTAAGCTTGGTGCAACCACCCCTTCCCCCTCCTCATTGTGCTCATCATTCTCACAATCAGTACTCGCTGCTGTCTCCTGCTGGGGTTGTTTTATTACATGCTGTGTTGGTTTGGATCAGATGTCCCCCATGAACTCATGGGTTCTGAATGTTTGAGCCCCACATGGGCTTGAAAGCCAAGAGAGGCTGCAAAAATGTGACAAGATGCTAGGAACACACTCTGGGGCAGCACTGGCCACGTGGCTTCCCAGGAACCTGTAGCTGGGATTCAATAAACACTTGTAAATTGGATTCGTTAACCATGAAGAAGAAAATACACCTTGACCAAGTTAGATTCAGTTTGGGGGAGAATGGTTCAATGGATGCAAATCAATAAATCACATAAATATATTTAAGGACAGAAGCCATATGATCATCTTAGTGCATATAGAACAGGTTTTTGACAAAGTTCCACATCCCCTCATGATGAAGCCCTGAAGAAAGGTCTGGGTGGTTAAAGGTGCTTGTCTGCAAAGCCTACCAGTCTGGGTTTGATTCCCCAGTACGTGCATAAAACCAGATACACAAAATGGTGCAAACATCTAGTTTGTTTGCAGTGGCAAAAAGATCCTGGTGTGCCTCAAATTTCTCTCAAATGAATTTTTAAAAAATTAAGCCCTGAAGAAACTAGAAACTAGAAGCATTGAAGGCTCTATATAGCAGGTGTGTAGCTAATATTATACTAAAAGTTGAAATCTGAGTGTATTTCCTCTAAAATATGGAATGAGATAAGGGTGGCCACTATTTTCATTCTTATACAACATTGTTTTCAAAGTTTTAGTTTGAGCAGTAATTCAAGAGAAAGAAAAATAAGCAATACAAGTAGGAAAGGACTGTCTCTGTAGACAATGTGATTTTATTCATTAAAAGGCCCTAGAGACATCACCAATCAGTCAAGTAGGAGAATACAAAACCAGCCTACAGAAGTCAATAACTTTTCTACAAAGCATTAGCTCAGGAAGAAATCAGGACAAGAACCTCACTTATGATATAAAAAAAACCAAAATACCTAGGAATAAATGTAATCAAGGAGGTGAAACACCTCTACAATGAAAATCGGCTTATACTGCAGTGAGAAATTAGAGTAGATAGAAAGCCCTCCCATGATCTTGAATTGTCAGAATTAATATTGTAAAAATGGCTATATTCACCCAAAGTGATCTCTAGATTCAACATATAATCCCCATCAAAACGTCTATGACATTCTTCATAGCACTAGTGAAAACAATCTTAATATTCATACAAAAATACTCTAAAGAGACAAAGCAGTTCAAAGCAGAAGTGTTGAAAGCATTCCATACTTGATCTCTCCTTACGATGCAAAGCTATAGTAACAAGAAAAACAGTATCATAAAAATAGACACAGACCAGTGGAATTGAATAAAGCACTCATAAACCCACAACTATAACTACATAATTTTTTTATTGTCCATAATGAGTTACAACATTTAGTGGGCAAACAATGAGTTGTTATCCCCAATTCCCCACTGCCCTCCCCTCCCCCCTCCACTGGATAACCTCCTCCATGGGTCGTCTGGATCAGTCCTTGTGACAGGGGACCATGGATAGCCTAGTATTCAGCCAGGTTCTCCTGGCCATGCCTCTGGATAATCTCC